>JZSA01000004.1:0-125104 GCA_000956155.1 Cotesia vestalis
TAAAAGGAAAAAAAAAAAAAAAAAAAAAAAAAAAAAAAAAATTAATCAAATGAGTTAATGGGAAGATATAAGCAATAAATTTGTAGATAATTTACTCGAATTAAAATTTGTCCTGATGCACTATGAGGATTGCGATAGGCATAAACAGCCCAACCAGCCAAACCTGAGATCAAGGAAACAACTAGAAGAATACTAATGATCCCAGAAACACTCATATGACTTATATTTACATGGCTGTGAGCTGGAAAAAAGAAAACAATTTATTTATTGAATTCAATTGAAATGAATTGCTCTACAAATAGTTAAAAATGAAATTATTACATTGTTCAGCAATATTGGGTTCATTAGCCAAACGATTTGGTTGAACATCCGCTGATAATTCTCCTTCAGAAATAATGTGAGCAGTGTCATGGTTATCATTATTTCGTATTAATGTTTTGGGACTTGCTGGACAACTGCTCTCTTCTTTAATACTTTTCTCATCACATCCTTTTTCCAACCAACCTTGTCGGTGTCGGAATGTACCGGTACTACATTGATTTAATTCTTCACACCATTTACAGGAAAATTCTGGTACTTTAGTGAGACAATCTGTGCAATTTTTCATTTCTAGACAAGTTGGTAAAGCACGAAGATAAATCACAGTCCAATTTGTAATATTCTGATGATTGAAATGGACACGATGGTACTCATAAATCGTTTTCTTACGAACAACTAGATAAATAAAAGATAACAACTATGCAATAAATATATAAAATACTTAAACTTATATTGCATTATATAAATAAGGAAATCTTATAGCGAGTGATAGAGGAAAAATAAAAATATGCGGAAGAGTAATAGTGGAAAAGATAAAGAAATAATACTGAAAGATTAAGAGTAAAATAAAAATAAGAGAGAATATGTAAGAGAAATTTTAGACTAGAAAAGAAAACAAATAGGGTTTTTCGCTGAGTTAAACTTTGTTTACGATTTTAATGGCGAACTTGAATGAACAGTTGAATAGAGGACAGACAGGATATGTGATAATAGGAAAATAAATGTTCTTGAGTCTTGATTATACAGATGAACTAAAAGATTTGATCCGAGAATTAAAGACTGATAAAAGAAAAGAAGAAGTGACGCAAGCTACATAGTCGAAAAAAATATACAAAAAAAAGAATGTGGGATGGTTGAAAAAGTGAACTTCGAAAATTAAAAGAGATTGGATGAAAGTAAAAAAAGGGTCAATGACCAGCATCTAACCGAAAGAGAGAGCTAACAAAAAATAATATGCTCAAAGAAAAAATGACTGGAGTTTTGTATTCAAACTTTAGTAGTTATTACATAGTGGAAATTATTTTAGTAGCTGAGATAAATGTTGAAGTTATTATAGAATAGGCACAAGAAAGTTAAAAGACGATTTGAAGAATATATAGAGTTTTAAGTTTAAAGTATATATAATTTAAAAGTAGAAACTCGAATAAAAACTCAAGCTGAAATTCGTTAAAAAGTGTCTTGTTGGAAATTAAAATTTTAAGTAATATCATGAAACAGCTAATTTATGTTTCTTAATTAATCTAGCTGTAATAAAAATCTACATGATTATAAACGTATAGGTAGTTTCACTGAAAATTTTTTTTGTTGTTCTCCGATCACAAAGACGATAAATATTAGATAAATAATAAATTTAATTAATAAAGATATTTAGCATTTAAAAAATTGATTGATATTTGATTTAAGAACAATGGCCATTATTGTTGGGCTTTTAATCTATTTTCCAGAAAAAAAATACATACATAATAAATATTTTTCTAGTCTAAAAATCTGGAAAACGGTTAACCCTGCAGGCAATTCCTGGAACTTCCCACTGTGTAAAACGCTCGAAAAATTATCTATTCCGAAGATATGAGCTCAAGAACAACACTTTGATTTTTTTTTAGCTCGAAATTCAAGTGGTTGTTGGAACATACTTTTTTGAAAATTTTTAACTACAATATCTTCTGAACGAATCAATCGTTTTTTATGGAACTTACAGACATCAACGCAATTTCTCAAGCACCAAAATATTATTTATTACCTATCAAACGATTCAACATAAAATTTAGAAGCTGTGTAAAAAAAAAAACTCTTTCTTGGAATTTTTAAAAATAAAATATCTCTCAAATAAATCGATCGATTTTGATGCAGTTTGCAGCAATCGACGCAGTTTTTCACGCACGACAAGATTATTTTTTGCTTGTTAAACGATTCGAACAGAAATTTTGAAGTTATATGAGGAAAATTACTTTTTCCAAATTTTTCTACCACGATATCGATTTCTATCACGAATGAATCAACTGATTTTGACCGACCCGGCGGTGATCAATGTGGTTTTCTGATGTTAAAAGCTGATTAGTTTTTGGAATTGATCTGTGAAGCCGTTTAAAAGTTATTCCAAAAAAACCACATTTGAAAAAAAAAATTTATTCGTATAGAGGACACTTAAAAATACGCGTAATAAAAAATTGAAGAATATTGTAAGAAAAGTAATTTTGCACAGTACCTCCTTAACTAGACGAGCTGAGTTAGAAAATACATATGGTTCAAAAGTTTATATATGTATATACAGTGTAAACTCTATATAACGTCACTTAAGGGACCGTGCATTTTTCGACGTTATAGAGAGTGGTCGTTAAATGGAAAGAAAGAAAAAACTGCATTATTTTAACGTTCTAACATGTATGAGTGTATTATACAAATAATATTATACAAATAACAACAATACAATACAAATAACAACGCTTATTGCGTATAGTCGGTCATTGAAAATGTCACTTGGAGCATACTTTTCTTTCAATTTAGGCCACACTCTATTAATCCAGTCGTCAGTCACACTAATATCGACACTACGTGCTTCTCCATTAATTTGACCATAATTGATATGGTGACGTCGTTTAAATTTTCCAAGCCATCCTTCTGATGCTTTGAAAGCACTTAATCCTAGTTCTTCAGCAAAATGTTCTGCTTTAACTTTCATGATTGGTCCCGAGATAGGAATATTATTTTGACGTTGCCTATGAAACCATGTTATCATTGCTTGATCAAGGTCTTCATATTGAGGTTTCTTCAATTTTTTGGCAGATCGTCCATCTTCTACGGCATGCAGAATTTTTTCTTTATTTTTCCATATGGTAGACACGGTGGAGCGACTAAATCCAAACCGTCTCCCAACATCAGTAATTTTTTCACCAGCTTCTATAGCCCGTATTAATAAAACTTTTTCGTCAACACACAAAGATTTTCTTTTACTCGCCATTCTTGTAGTTTGAGGGTTTGTAGGCAACTGAGAGATTATGATAACGTGTAAGCCGAGTAGTTGAGGTGAACATGTGTAAGTTCATTCACACAACAAACAAACGACTGCATTTCTTAGAATATTCAGTATGTCAGTAAAAGAGAACGTACACAACTACATTTCCATTGATTTCGGCAACTTAGTCAGTACTTCCTAGTAATTAGTAATACCTTATTGTGGTCGTTAATTAGAGTGAGCGTGATGCTATATGGAGTGTATTATTGTATAGACAACAATGTAAACCAACCAAGGTCGAGAAATTTTGACGTTATACGGAGTTTGACGTTAAATGGAGTGACGTTATATAGAGTTTACACTGTATACGATACAACGCGACTTGTCACGACGACAACGTCAACAATTCATAAGGGATCCTAATGAAACTAAACATACTTTTTTTTTGTAGACGATTACGAAAGTCAAGTTCAAATATGAGCTCAATTGGTCAATTAGTTTAGAAATTAAAGCATTTAAAAATTTTGAAAATTTCATGGTCTCACTACTTCTCTTTCGAGATATTCAATTTCTGAAAAATGTATCTGAAAGCTGAGAAATCAAGCTTCAATTAACATGCTTTTTTAAATCAAAAATACCAATCTTACGATCATTTTTAAGAAATTTTACTTTTGCAGTCGTTTTGTCCACAGAAATGAAATAAAATAGAATCTACTCCCTTTTCGGATGCCGAATGGCCTTTTTCTCAAATAAAGTTTGTTTTCTCAAGAATCAATTGAGGTCGTACCGATTAAAGTGATGAGATTACATAGGTCAATTCAATCAATTGTTTTTCAATTAGCAATCGGAGTATTTATTAAATGCAACTAACCAATCACTCTTTCCATGGCTATTGAGACTATCAATAGAAATACTTCAAGGTTCAATTCGTAGGTAATCTGGGCACGATTTCATGTTCTCCGAATCGATCAATTTTTTAATTCTTTAAGGTATAATTTCGATACTTTGGAGTATTTTGTAAGCATAATATTTGTCCGAAATAAAAATATCTTTTACTCACAGAAACGTGTTCTATCCATAATATAGGCATCGCTTAGTCCAACTTTAACTGGATGAGCCTTATCTTCGATCTCTTCAACTGATAGCGGCATTTCTTTGTAAACAAAAACAATGTTTCCATTTTGAAAAAGAGTAACTTGGAATGTGAATTCTCCTGCTTTTGGTTTATCCTGAAGCACAACTTTTGTCCATTCAACAGTGAATGCCGTACCTGTTATAAAATAAGTTTTATGAAATGAGTAAAAAACTAATAATGATGATAAAGAATTTCGAATAATTATTAAAACCTAAATAACATGATATTTATATTCACATTTTAAGTGGTAAATAATAATATAGATGGGGAATACTTCATGACGAATTTCTATCGCAAATTTTAAGACGTTTTAAGACCAAAATGAAAGTATTTGTCAAAAAATTTGAAATTTTGTATATCTATTATAATAAGTACGAAGTACGTCTTATGTTAAAATGTCAATTCGATTGTCTGAAAGTAAATCAATCATGATTGTAATGTGAGCATTTGTGAACTTGATAATTCTTGAGTATTCATGTATATAATGACAGAAATTTAAAGTTGATGATAGTATAAAAGTATAATTTTAAACGTTTGAAAATGTTTTAATGTATAAACAATGAGTGCATTCCAAAAATGTACTATAAGCAGCTCTTTCACAGCGCGATACTGTAGAGCAGTAACATTCGTACAAAGTTCAATAGTAAGTAGCGTTTTTTTTTTTGGGGATTTTTGAAATTCCTAAAAAATTAAATTTCATGAAGATTTTTCCATTTAAAATATCCTAAAAATGAAATTTTGGTTTTTGATCAACTATTTGAAAAAAATGCATTAATTCTCCAACATTGTTAAATATTTTTGTAAAAAAATTGTGAATATATCTTTATTATTTTATTTTTTCAATAGAAAAAGGAATTTTTCAGCCATTTCTAAAATCTAGAAAAAAATGTTTGAATTAAAGAGCAAATCTTCTTGCTTCTTTCATGTTTTTCAAAATTTTGATTGATCAGACCGGAAAATTGTTCAATGGAACGATCTTAATTTCACAGGGCTATTGACGGTACATTGAGATGTAAAAATTTTCATAACCATAAGTTATTCCATGAAAATTAAGAAAGATATAATCGATTTACCAAAAAATGGGAAAAAATTATTCTTTACGATCCTTTTCTAATTAATATTGATACTAAATTTTTTTTCTCTCAAAGATGTTGAAAAGTTCTTTGTAGAAAATTTATTCCAGTTTATGAAACTGCCCACAAAATGTCTCTACAACGATTAGTTTTTGAGATATCCTTAACAGAAGACAAAAAGAGAAATTGACATAGAGAAAATCGCTAAAAGTCAAATCACTGAAAAAAAAACAGACTATCATATCGTGGTTTAACTGGAAAAAATTTTATTTAATATATATGGGATAAGGGAAAACAGCCTAGCGTCGATAAGATTTCTCAATCAATTATGAAATTGAAGAATGATAAATTTTTTAACTATTATTTCACTTACCGTTGTCTGCGTATTTAACAAAACTCTCATTTGAAAGACGGGTATCAAAATTCGCCATCAGTGGAGCAATATATTGAGTGGCAGCAAGCCAACTATGAACATATTCTCCTGTATACAAGAATCCACCGGTAGCTATTGTGATATTTCGAACTTTGTGACCATAAAATAGGAACTCGAATTTCAATTTAACAGTCTGCAAAAATTGTCGTTTATGCAACCGATAATATAAGAAAATATTTCATTAATCTTTTTGCAAAAAATATACTCACTGCAGCTCTCCTATGACTTTGACTTAAAAGATCATTAACTTTTCGATCAGGATGATTATCCATATCAACCCAGTAAGACTTAGCTACAGTTTCATCAATGAGAAACGTACTATTATAATACTGATGAGTATCTTCTTCTTGTTTCGTGATGTTATTCTGAGTTAAAGTATTGTTTGAAAAATTAGTGAACTTTGATATCGATATATCATCAATATCTGATGTATTAGATGAAGTCTCGGTTGAATTCATTAAATCAACTCTATTGAATTTGTTATCCATTTTTGAATTGGCATTATCTCGAGTTGCATTAGGCCATCGTGTTTGGTTAGCCCAAACATTAATATTTGGTGGCTATAAAGTTAACACGATCTAAATTAATATTCTACTTTATTATACTGTCAATAAATTGTTATAAAACTTACAGGTGGTTCAGTAACTGGGACAATAGGTTGAGATACAATAATAGAAGAGTTTTTTCCATTTTTTGTGATATTTGGTTTTAATGTAGTACTTGTGACTGTTGATTCAGCCGTTGAATTCGTTATATTTTCTGTTGAGTAAGTTACGTTAGCCGTTGATTCTGTTTCTGTTTTTATAATTGGAGATTCTTGTGCTAAGTCATGTGATGTTGGTGAGGCTGAAGTACTTGTAGTTGAAGTTGTTGAAGGTAATAACTCTGGCCCTCCTATTGATCGTTTTAAGCGATTCAAGTTTGTTACTTCATTTAACTCATTTGGATGAAAATCAATTTCATCGATTTTCTCAAGTCCCGTTGAAGATTTATAATAATAATAGGAAAGTTCTGGAAAAGAAAAAAAAACATTTAATATTATCAGTTATAATTTGACAGTGTTTTCGATTAAAAAAACTCAGTAGTTAGAAAAAGTATCTTGGAAAATTGAAACTCGTACGTCTTAATTATATACACTGGAAAAAAATTTTCTCTAAAAATTACCGTTAAATTCACGGTAATCGTGGGACAGATAACACGACCTAATCATTTTTCATTTATCGGTGAGTGAGATAATTTATAACTTTTTAACTTCCAGCTATGAAAATTTTCGGCAATCTGAAAGTTACTGGTTTTACTCTGTTTTTTGAAAATCGAGTTTTCGTCAATTTTTACGATGGTATCTGTATGCGTATGAATACGCGCGCGCGCGCGCGCGCGTGTGTGTGTGTGTGTGTGTGTGTGTGTGTGTGTGTGTGTGTGTGTGTGTGTGTGTGTGTGTGTGTGTGTGTGTGTGTGTGTGTAAACCTCTCAAAACTTTTGAACGGCTCGACCAGTTAAAACGCGGTTTGCAGCATTTTAAAGGGATCCTATAATCTTAGATTTTTCGAAAATTTGAATTAATTCGATGTGATAGATTTCGAGAAATCTCAAAAATAAAATTTTCAAAAAAATGTTGATATGGAATAACTTTTAAACTACTATACCTATTTTTTCTTTAATCTAATCAGCTCTTAAGCCTAAAAAACAATGTAGATTTCCGAAAACCGCATCAAAATCGATTGAATCGTTTCCAAAATGTTCAAAAAAGTGCTCTATTAAACTACTTCTAGATTTTCGAGCTCAAAAATGTTGAAAGCTTGTAGTTGTGAGCTCTAAGAGCTTGAATCTTCGTAATACAAAATTTTTTAAGCGTTTCAATCTTGCAAACATTATAAAGTTCCACATATGGTCGATAAGCTCAACTGGTTTTCAGAAATTTTAGTATGTGGTAATTTAGGACAATTACTTTATCCAGTATTTGCACGGAGAAGAAAATATCGTGATAAATACGAAACTTTGTATCGTCATTATCACAATCATATGTATAGCGACTGTTAACTAACGTTTGTATTCTATCACTATGCGTATTGTGATTACCTCAAAACGTATGGTGCAAAGAACTATACGTATCGTGATAATCACGATACACCGCTTGCAGCGCCACTACTTTCCCACTACTCTTTGCCTGGATCGTGATAATTACGATACGTATAGTGATGAGAGCGATATTTTTTTCTCCGTGTGGCATAATGTATATTATAAGTAAAGTTGTAAAAATCAAAATTTATTTAATCTAAAATGTATTATTATTATTTTTATGGCAAACAGTTTTAAGACCAGCACATTTATTAAATTAATCAATTGACACCCACGTCTTCATAAAAAGCATGAACTGAAGATCAAACTCGAAATTCATTAACTATGGAGAGAAATTAGTTTTGCAAGAAAAAATTAACCAGAACGATGAGTGTTAGTTATTACTGCAACATTACTCTACCAACGAGATCGTTAGTCACTGCAGTAAGCCAAAAATACAAATATAATTATCATTTGTATCTACGAAGCTATATGCAGACTCAACCTGTAATGAACAAGCTGAAACTTTTGTAAGTCAGACACAAATAAAATTATTTTATCCCTTCAAGAATACTTACAAACAGCGCTATTAGTTTTACAGAATAATTTGCCTAAAGTTTTGAATTTCCATTAAGAAATTCTTATGCATACATCTTGTGTTATTGTAAACTGTAAATGCCTCAAAAAAATTTCATACGAATCTTATCTGTTCTTCATATCTCTACATACATCGAAAAGTAATTAAAAAATAAATTACTTTAAAATAATACTATGAATCGAAATTTTGATAACAAACATTTTATTCATTCATTCTTTAAGCATAAAAAACTTCAAGATTTCTCGTTATTTGAATAATACCTCCAATAAATTCTTTATCTAAAGACGTTATTTTAAGAACAGGTATTATGGAGGTGCACTAGTATATTTAAAAAGATAAATATTTATAACATTTCTAATTGTATTTCATTTAGAGAAGTTATAATTTTTTATTAAAAGTTAATTAATCTTTTATAAACACGTTATAATCATAGCACTAATTTAATATATTTTTATAATAAAAAAGAAGGTAAATAAATTGATTATTCAGTTGATATAAATTCATATTTACAAATATGGTTGTTTTGAAAATTCTTCAAATCAATAACATTACAGAATTTATATCAATTTATTTATTCAAGAAAAATTAAATACACACAAGTGTTTTTTTTTCTTTTAGAAAAAAATAACAAAAAAGGTCTGTCAGAATTTATCCTATACAAAATAAAAGAAACTCTTTGTTACATAGAAGTGACATAGTTAATATGATGTCAATAATTAGTGCATTTTTTTTATAAAACCTTCTAATGAGCAATAACAATCACCGGATGCAGTGGCGTAAAATAACTTCACTCAACCAAAGTTGAATTATGATGCACTAATCATTAAAAATGCGTTATGCTGTACGATCATCTAATATGTTCTTATCATTTTATTTTTTCTTACTACAATATATTCAGAAAGTTTACATGCAGTCCACTAGGCAAATGTAAGATCTTGTTGTGTAAACTTTTCAATTTTCAATGAAAAATATTGTATGTTTACAACGTACTATTAATTTTGAAAGTATTTTCTACAACAAATACTTAGTCCAAAATTGCCATTGAAATAATTAATATTTGATCTGATACTAATTATTCTTCGTTTATACATAAATTATACCGTTTAGTTATAGACATTGAAATAATTTTTGGTAATTTTTAAAATTCATAGTAAACTTTTTTTTAAATAACTTATACAGAAGTTAACAGCTATCCAACCATAACTGAAAAAAAAAAAGTTAATTTTTATCAAGTAAATATTAACTTAGTTTAATTTATTACAGTATCAGTTGGATATTTATTATTATTAAGTATTCATAATTATAATTAAGTATTTTAAATATTTACTGAACTTATTTTGATTTTGTTTATTGACATTAAGTTTTCAAACGAAAATATATGGAATTGAGACAATTTATCTCCGAAGATTATGAAAATATTACGACAGTTAACTTTAAATAAACTTTTTATCCATTCAGGAACTCGAACATTCCTGTCTAATTCATAATGAAATATTTATTAGTACATTAAGTGTCAAAAAACACTTCATATGTAATTCTGTTTATTAAAAAAGTGTTTTTCTTTTATTTCATAAAACACGTTAATTATATATCATGTATATTTATGTATTGTTGTTATGTTGGCAATTTGTTAATATAACGGTAATTTATGATATGCATCAATCGATGATCTCATTCGTTTGTAAAAAATAATGTAATTACTGATGAATCTAACGTGTTTACGTACTATGTATTTTATGTACTGATATTAAATATACTGGAATTGTTCGAGAATATAATGACCATTATAACAAGACAGTCAACAAAAGTTCATTAATAATAATATAAATACAAAATAGATACTTGTTTTTGCACTAGTAATACTATGATGTAAGAAAATGAAAGAATTAAAGAATGTATACTTTAACTATGGTCTTTTTATGATTTAAAATAAGATTATAAAGAAAAAAAAAAGAAGTTGAAAATGTTATTATACTAAATATAATCCCAGAAGACACACAAATAAAAAAATTAGAAAAGGAAGCAGAGAATGAGTGCGGGCGGTATAGTAGGAGATGTTTTATATTGGATACAGACGTTTTTCCCCTCCTTGGCTCCTTTTTTTTTAATCGAACTTCTCTGATCTTATCCCCACCTTCCTTGCCCGAAATCTCATCATTAAGTATATATTTTCTATATTAATTTTTTTTGTGTTATCACTCTATTTCAGGACTAAGAATATATTCTAATTTAGTATCAAAGCTAAAATTAGATATAATGAAATATGATTATGTTAATGAGTCTAAAGTAACAATCACCTGGTTCTGCGAGCACTTGTAAAGATCCTAATATGCAAGATAACGTAAATCCAATAAAGTACACGCAGCTTAACGAGCAATATCGTTCACACGCCATATTCCAAAACTAGGGGCCGATAAACTGCCGCTTCTTCGCGACTTTATGTCCCTCGACCCCTTAAAAAGATTTTGTTCTTGTTTTATTTTTCAGTGTCTTTAGAAGCTTGACGTCCTTCGATTCACTTCAACGAGGTCACGTTTTTGGCGCCTATAAACGATCACCAGGTTAATAAGCACTTTTCTTATTTCACAACTTTTTTTACCCTATTTCATTAAATAAAAGATATATGCTTATTTAGTCGAATATAAAATATACATACAACAATTAACCAAATTTAATGATCAATAAATAAATTAACGAAATTAATATTTTAGTATTATAATTGAACACAATTAAATATTCAACCGGTACCAAAAAAATATAATTTAAACAATCCTTTACTCAAACATGACAACTTTCAATGGGACTGACCTTAGGTATGGAATACTCTTTGTGACTGACTTCACTCTTTGTGTTGATTGCTTTTATATTTTTTAGAGTTGGGGGACCAAGAGTTTTCATTTTCTTCAGTATCTAGATTATTCGACCTAGGTATGTACTTACATATACGCATATCTACATATCTAGATAAAAGAAAGGGTAAATTCAGTGTAGTAGTCTTATGACGCGCCATCTAGATTAGCCCGGACAGTAGGTATGTCAGATATCTATTTTAATACTTGTTTTTAAATTTAAAAAAAAATTTGGAAAATCCAAAAGTGCACGACTCATAATGCTCATTTAATTATGAAATAATAATAAAATAAAGCGAATGTGAAAAATAATATCAAACAGCTGAAATAGGATGATAATGCGCACGCGTCTTTAGTGGGATAAATGTACTCAATATATATAGATATAGAGTCCTTTGACTTTTTTTAATTTTATTAACTGAAAACAAACGACTCTAAGTTACCTAGCCATTCGCATTCGGTGAACTACAAATCCTTCAAAGACTTTTTCGAAAAAAATTTGACTCAATCAATGGATTTTTTTGCTAGTTACAGTGTTTTTAGGGTTTCATACATGACGAATAGGAAAATTTTTTAAACTATTTTGGTGTTTTTTCCGTTTCTATAACACGATAAATTATTTTAATTTTTTTCAATTTTAATTTTTGTAGAGCATTTCATCCTGAGTAAATCACGCTTTGGTACAATATAATGGCTGACTCAAAAGTAGATTAATTAATAAAAAAATTAATTTTATCGTGAAAAGCGTGGGGTGCTTGATGTAAATTAATCTAAATATTTTATTGACAGATATTGGTATTGACAAATTGCTAAAAGTATTTGTAAGTTTCTCGAATTATAATTTTTACAATTCATATTATAATTGATAATATTTTTGTTTGTCACTACCTCCCCGTATTGGAAGTGGATAATTTGCGCGCTTGCAATCTTTCTTGGATGTAATAGCCGTTTCTCAGGCTCCCTTTCCGAAAATTTGACGAAAAAATAGGCAATCCTGAAGATTCTGGTGAAGATAATAGGAAAAATTTATTAAATTATTCTAATGTTATCGGTCCTTGATAAGTGTGCAAGGTTTCATTTTAATCTGACGTGTTTTAAAGTGGGTGAAAATCACGTTCAAAAATTCTGTTACATAGGTAGATGGATACGATAGGTAGATACAAGTACAGATGATAAAAGCGTGTTAAAAAAGTTACAGATTTTGAAAAAAAAAATTTAAAAAACGGTTGATCCTAAAGGCCATCCCTGCAACTTCCCGCTAATTCCATACTTAAGTGCTCAGAATTGCACTCATTGCGTTTTTGAGCTCTTCGGAGTTAAAAATACAATTTATGGGTTGTTTTGAGCTTTTCGAGCTCAAAAGTCTGATAGAGGTTTAATTTTGACAGGTGTTCTCAATAATACACTATTTTTAGTAGATTTCATAGAAATCTAACTATTGCACTGGTCCTCATGACGGAACTTTTGAAAAATTTTGCTGTATTTTGACTATACTCGTCGAGCTGAGTCGGAAAATGCATATGGTTCAAAAGTTTATATATGTATGTATATATGATATATATATATATATATCAGATATAACGCGGCTTCTCACGACGATAGCGTCGCCAATTTACAACGGATCTTCACCAAAGTTTTATCGGATAGCTCTTTAAATAAGCTTCGATTTGAGTACCATATTATATGTATAGTCTCAAAATTATGGCCTATTCCGCTATGCTAAATATGAAATTTGCTGTTGCACTCGTTTTACCAAACTAATAGAAGCTTGTACCAGTATATGAACACTCTATGTATTTGTATATCTATATTCATATATAAATATATAAATACATGGAGTAATAATAATGTACTAGTATATGAGCATCTATTGGGGCTTTGACCTTACGTATTTTTCTGCCCTCGAGGCGGATTGTAATGTCAGGACTGTTTAAACTTCGATTGTAATGATTACAATATGAATAATACTCAAAGTATAATTGTAATTTTTTTTGATTAATAAGAAATTATTATTATTATTAGTATTAAAATGAAATCTACTTCCATTTCGGCTGTCGAATGGTCTTTTTTTGAATTTTCAAACCGCAATTACTTTTGAATGAATGGACCGATTTTCACGCGATTGGCAGCATTCGACGAAGTTTTTGAAGCCTCATAAAGAATCTTTAAGTTTAAATTGATCGAACGAAGAATTACGAAGTAGTTATGAAAAAAAACACTTTTTTAGTATAGATGTAGTGAGTGTTCATGAATCGACACGGATCGTTAAAAATGTCCAAAAAACGAAATTTTCTATTCATGTAGACGAGACGACTGACATTACGAATGACAGATTTCTCGTTATACTCTGGATTTCGACGTTATAAATATTTCTCATTAGGTGATAGTTTATTTATTTATAATAATTAATTATTGATAATTTAAAAATTTCTATATTTATAAAGGAACTAGTGCTCCAAACTCGGTTTCTTTTCAACTGATAGGGTAGAAGTACCGCTTTTGGCCACCTTAGCACTGTTTTTGGCCAGTTAATATTTAAATTCATTTATAAAAAATTAAAGTATTATAACCATATTTTTGTTGAGTTTTGAAAAATTTATATGAAAATAAATTAAATTTGTAATGATTAATTTATATAAATTCACATCTATCGTTTATTTGAACAATAAATGGCCATAAATGGTACAGTGGTCACAAACGGTACTTCTACCCTATATAATAATTATTTTTTCCAGTAATAGCATGTGATATAGACCAAAGAAGCTTGAGCCTACAGCTCTGCTTCTTTCTAGTCAATGATCTTCTGTTCGCAATATTGTAAAATATAAGTTAAGCTTACAAAGAAGTTAGAGCCCTCAGCTCTGCTTCTTTCTAGTCAATCATGTTGTGTTTAAAATATTGTTATTAATAAGTTAAGCTTACAAAGAAGCAAGAGCCCTCAGCTCTGCTTCTTTCTAGTCAATGATGTTTTGTTTAAAATATTTTTATTAATAAGTTAAGTTTACAAAGAAGCTAGACCCTTCAGCTCTGCTTTATTCTAGTCAATGATGTTCTGTTTGCAATATTTTTATAAATAATTTGAGCTTACAAAGAAGCTAGAGTCTTCAGCTTCGCTTTTTTCTAGTCAATTTTGAGCTTTGTCCATAACAATATAAATTTATCAATTAATTTAAAATAAAACAAAATAATTAGTCATGGTGTAAACCTACTGGGGATCTCGCCATGTAAAATAAAGGGAACACATACTATAACACAGTACCTCCAGGGTGATGCAGAAAGCTGTGTTCAATGTTATTAATATTATAAGAAACAGCATAAAAAAATGTAAAATATTTAAGAAGTATTAAAAAAAAAAAAATAGGAAAACGGTTCACCCTAAAGGCCATCCCTGCAACTGCCCGCTAATTCCATACCTGAGCGCTTAAAATTGTACTTATGACATTTTTGAGATTTTAGAGAGATAATATTTTGATGCATTTGAGCTCTCCCAGCTCAAATGTCTGATAGAAGTTTCATAGAACACTATTTTTGGATTTTTCAAATCGCAATACCTTTTGAATGGATCAACCAATGTTCACGCAGTTGGTGGCATTCGACGCAGTTTTATCATCCTCATAAGTAATTTTTAAGTTTTAATTGATCGAATCGAAAATTTCAGAGTAATCCCAAAAAAACACTTTTTTCAGTTTTCTTTCGTTCACGATAACTCACGAACGAATCAACCGATTTTGACCGCAATGGCGGCGTTCCATGCAATTTTTCGATGTTAAAAGCTAATTAGTTTTTGGAATTGATCGGTGAAGCCGTTTAAAAGTTATTCCAAGATAACCACTTTTCGAAAAATTTTTTTTTGTAGTTTTTTTGCTATTTCTCAAAATCTACCGGTTCGAATCGGTGCAAATTTGCAGGAAATCTAAGTTTGGTGGTGGATTTTATTTCCATCTTAACCTCAGGCGTGCCCTTGAGCTCCCCCGCACACACACACACACACACACACACACACACACACATGCATGCATAAATACATACATCATCGCGGGAATAGTCAGGGAAGCTTCCCAGGACCTCAAAACGTCGAGATCCGATGAAAACTCGATTTTCGAAAAACGAGGTAAACCAATAACTTTCCGATTTTCTTAGTGGGAAGTTAAAGTGAATTTTTCAATTTTATGTCGATATAACCACCAATAAATAAAAGAAATTCAAAAGGTTTTTTACGTCCACTAATGAAGCTATGTGTAATGTAACTCAATGCTCAATTGTACCTAATATAACTCAGTTATTATCAATTTATATTGCTCAGAACTAAATACTTCACTTCTTTTTCTCTTGGTATTTGTTTTAAAACTACATAATTCATATTTCGAATGTTGTAATTTCTGATTTTTGAAAATTTTTCATTTTCTTAGCTGGAAGTTAAAAAAATCACGTTTATTTTTAACTTTTTATTAATATAAATTTTCCTATGTAATTACATATTTTAGCACATTATTCAATTCATCAGTTTTTGAAAGCCAGTCAATATCGAAATTAGAGCCACATTGTGAGTTTTTTCAAGCTCATTTTGCTCTTTAATCATTTCAAATCTTTTAGCATCTCGCAAAATTTTCTTTTGACGATCTCGTACGTATAATGCAAATTTTCGATGTCTTTGCCTCATAACAAGTAACATTTCTCCATCATTTCCAGCTGGAATAATACCAGATTCTCTAATATAACGGATTACTTCAGCCCAAACTTGACCTTGAACGAATCTAAAAAACTGGTCCACAACACAAAATGTTATAGAATCTTCTGTTGATACATTATATAATAAAATTTTGTAATATTCGCGCGATTTTTCACATAATTGTGAATTATTTAGTAGTATTTTCCTAATACTATAGACTTTTGGTCTAATAAAACCAAACATTGTAGTGATTGCAGGACTATAATCATTATTAATTTTTAAATGAAAACTCTCATGCCATTGATTTGTCCCCATTAGAGGTAATTCAATATCTATAAAACTCCGGAAAATGTGAGACAGAAAATCATGCATTTAAGAAAAGTAAAGGAAAAATTTACCTGCAATGCATCCATTTTTGGTTCTTTTAACTCCAATTCGACTTTCTTCATCTTTCCACATCGTAATTAACAAAGATATTAAAGTATTCGTCTTATCAGTACTTCTCCATGTACAAATGTGAGGAATACAATGTGGACTTAAACATAAGTCTGTTAAAAGGCCCAAATAAACATTTTGTACTAAATGATTAGTTTGATTCATCAAGTCTAAAATTGAGTACAGTCCTTCCATTTCCACAAATTTTTCTATCGTCACTGAAAAATTAATTATACAACTCCAAAGACAAGCTCCCATGGTGATTAATAATCTGTCAATGAAATCAATCATTAATCAATTCCTGTTTAACTAGACAATGACAACTTTAATTTTTCGGTTACCTGTCGTCTGTGATAAAATGATTCTCTTTTTTGTTTAAACAATATTTTAATAATTTTAGAAGTGATACAACTATTTTGTTTCCATAAACAGATATCTCTTGGAAATTACTTGTTATAATCGTATTAAATATAATACAAATAAGTATTAATTTTTGTTTATGAAAAGTTGTTAGCCGATCGAAACAGCAAATAGTATCTGTAAATTCTTAATATGCCTGAAATTAGATTCTAATTTTTTACAAAGTAGCGTAAAAATATTTTATTACTTAGAAAAGTGGGAATGACTTCTTGGAATAGGACTAATGAACTTGAGTAAGTAAAAGTAACTATAAAACAAAGAGTTTTCACAAATTCCAATGTAATTTTACAATTTACTTGTCCTGACATACTTGAATGAAATATGTTTAAAAAATTTATTACATTATTGTCAATGAACTCTTCAGGGATTTTTGGCACAAGAAACGTTAATGTCCGCAACGAGTATAAAAATAGATCATTTAAATTAGAAGAATCCTGAAGTTTCGTTAGATTACTTATGTTTTGATTTAAAAATTGAAGGGTTTTTTCAATCACACAGCAGTCTTTAATAATCTATGAATTAATTAATTAATCAGTAAGGTAATTTGATATTTTATATTTTCAAATAATATTTACCAGCAATGAGCCGTCGAAGTAGGAGAGTTGGCAAAGAATAGAAAATAATAGTTTCCTAAATATAAGATCCTCGTTATTTTGAATTTCTCTTCTGAATACAATTTGAAAAAATTCTTTTATAAGATCAAAGTCAACGACAGGCAAGAAAGGTAAAGCTATGAGTTTCATTAGAAGTATTGTTGCTAAATTGTTGCGAACGATTAATACTTTGTAATTCGTATCAGAGTAAGCGACTACTTGTTGAAAAATATTCTTCAAAAATCTGAAATTAATTGCATAGTTATGGGAATGGGTGAATATGTTACTTTAATTGATTTTAAAATAAACCTTGTTGAAACTGAATAAGATGATATTATTTCTTTTTTGGTATTTAATGATTGTGCAGGAAATATTGAATTCATTAATAGTAATAAGATGTTGATTACTACAATAGTTTTATTTATATTAAAATTATCTTGTTCCAATTGCACAACTATATCGATTAATGACTGTTCATCCATTCTTGAAAGAAGATGATTCAAAATTCCAGCTTTTAACATTTTATGACCTTAAAATTATGAAAACAATTACAATAATAAATGATAAGAATTTGCAAGTATTATTAAATGATACGATAAGATATTAAAATTTTACAAACTTACAAGAAATCTTAGATACTGATGCTAAAACATAAGTTGTATCTAAAACTTTTGCGTAAATTTTCGGTGGACTAATTTCTATTAACTTGACAAGAATGAATGGAAGTTCTGATTTTTCAATAGACTGACAGCAAATTTCGAATTTTAAAGCAGAATTACCGCTAAGGCTCGATCGATTTAATAATTTACTTAAAGATTTGAGAATGTTTATAATTTGTTCTTGGCATGGTAACAAAATAGTTAAATATCCTAAAACAGTAAAATAATTTTCTAACGTTTCAGAATGCAACGAATTTTCAGAGAAACCCTCGAATAATGGCGAATAAGCACATAAATTTATCATATCATTCAAGTGTCGTTTATATTCTGATCTTTCGTTAGATTTCCACGATAAAAATTGCAACACGTCAATCACAACTGAAAGATATTTTAATTTCTAGATATTAATTCAAGAAAAGTTATAAGTTGAATCAAAGAATAAAAATACTATTATGCTTTAATTTAAAATAAACTAGAGTTATAGAAAATAAATGAATTTATAAAAAAAAATAATAAGGATACGTATCCCTGATGCCCGATTTCTCGTAGACAACTATTGAGCAATCGATCAATCCAAATCTCATTTTCTCGAGTTATTGGATCAGATATAAGTTTGTGTAATCTTTCGATCTTGTAACTAATGCTCTTCTTATTGATATATTCATGAGTGAATATTTTTGAAGGCACTAAGGTATCACATGGTTTGTCACTTTTTTTATGATCTAGATTTCTTGAAAAATTATGGTTGAGAATATCAATTTTCCTGGTATTCATCGTATTAGTAATTTTTTAGCTATCTTAAAATAAGAAACAATTTTTTTTTACTTATTAAAATAACAAAGTACATTTTTCGAAAATCAGTAACACAATTATTATTACTTCAAAATAAAATTTGTTATTAAAAAACTACCTTTTTAACCTATTCAAATTTTGCCATTTCTGAACATCAATCAATTATTTATAAAAAAATAATCACAGCAACTAGGTTTCAAACATCTATAACGAATAGCAACTATTTTCTCATACGTTTAGTATTGATAAATTGATAATATTTTAACTATATGGAAATATTTTAGTTGATCAGAGAATAAATTTCAATTCAACATTTGAATTTCAGATGATTACAAACATAATGAATGTCTGATCGTTTAAAATAGCTTATTGATGTATGATTGTACTTTTATAGGTGAATAAATTTATTAACAGCTAACTTTCAATTGTTTTATGATTTACGTTGTTAGTAAAAATATTTAAAATAGTCAAAGATTTGAATATTGGAACGTAATTCCACATTAAATTTATAGTAAGTTTTCTTAATTTCTTAATTATGTAAAAGTCTCATGCGATTCAGATATCGTGAAAACTTGCATATTAATAACTTTATACATCACTAACATCAGGATAAGGTAAAATTTTAATTATTAATTGGCTAAAATCAACACCAACAATTTAAATTATCAAATTAATGTTTTATTGTTTATTTTTAGCTTTACTTATGACAGTAGAGAAGAGTTTGTATTTTTTCAATTACAAAAGTTCTTAAAAATGTTATTTTTTTTTAATTTTATTTTTCAACTTACAATTGATTAATTTTTTATTGGTGGAAAAATTAATACTAACGTCGACCTCGACCTCTTCCACGGCCTCCACGACCTCCACGAGCTCCACGGCCACCACGACCACGACCTCTGGTTGCGCCTCTTGCAGCTTCCTTCTTTTTTGCTTTAGCTTTTGGAGTGTCATCAATAAGTAGAGTTTCCAATGGCAATGAATCAGGTAAAATATAATACCTAATGTTATTGCCTCTCAAGCTTAACGTATCTAACTGCTGAGGTTCACGATTTTTGATTGTCATTTTAACTGTTTTTAAATGGGTATTCATTGCCACATCTACACCTATAATAACAAAAATTGTATTTTTTGAAGTAAATCTTTTATAGTTATTTACAAAGACATAAATAATAAGGCGAATATTTTTTGTGGATTTTATGAATTTACTATAAGCGGTTCTACCAAATGCGAAATTCTACCAAGCCAAAAACTGTATTAATATATTTCGCGTGCTTAAAGATAAAAGGGCTTCTAACTAAGGGTTAATAGGGATTTGTGATGAAAAGGCGTAGAATAAAAATTTTTTTTGCCATTCGTTTTAAAATTGTCTGAAACGCAAAAATCTGTAAAAAAAAGGTGGTATCCTAAAGCTGAAAGGGCGTATCTCGACATACGCCCTTTCAGGTTTAAGAAAAGTACTACTTAAAGGTAAAAGGGCGCATAAAAAAAATTGGAGTTTTGATACCAAATTTTAAATAATAGTTTCACAAGGAGTTATGCTAAAATAACAGTTTCATTTACAAAGTTTAATGTAAGCAAATAGAAAATAAATCAATCAAAAACAAATTATGCAAAAATTAAGTAATAAAAAAAATCGCAATGACAGATAACATTCAAATATTTTGAAATTTCCCGCTTTTTTTAAAACATGGTAATATTTTAAAATTAGAAAATTTGAATATTAAAAAATTTCCTATTTTTCTTCCAACATTATAATTTCATGATAATTGTTCATGTTTTGAAATTTTATAATAAATATTTCTTAAAATAAAAAGCAAGAAAATAATCACGCGTACTTTATTGTTTTTTGGATATATTTTATTTTGTAACTTTAAAAAATTGTACAGTTGAGGTTTTACACCGCTACTACTACAGAAAGTTCTTTTTTTACATTTTTAAACTACGAATATGTTCCTTTGCAAACTGGTCGAAAAAAAATTATACGCCCTTTCACCTTTATTATCACCAAAATTTCGAATTCATAAAAGTAAAAGGGTGTACCCTTGTGGAAATTTTCCGGACTTTTTTCGGAAAAAGACTTTCAAAGACTTCTAAAGACTCCCTCAGAGTTCTTAAGGGTTTTTTAGAGAAAAGTCCGAAAAATTTTCACAAGGGTATAATTTAAGACATACGCCCCTTTACCTTTAAAAAATTTTTTTTTCAATTTTAAGTGTAAAATGTGTCTACTCCTTGATTGGCAATAAAAAAAAAAAAAAGATGCGCCCTTTTACCTTTGCAAAGGTAAAAAGGCGCATAAATTGTTATAAACCCTTTTACCTTTAGGCACGCGATTTACTAAAATAGTATTTTTGTCAAATTAATGGTCTATTGTTATTAAAATTTTGAATTTCAATTTTTACGAACTAATAATACTATTTAAAATATAAATTCAGCAGTTTAAATTGTTGATAAATTTATTCTCCATGTCTTAAATATTCAAATTTTTAATTGTGATTATTTTTTTAATGAAATAATTGGAATACTAAAAATAGTTTTTTAACAGAATTAGTGTCAAGATTGTTATATTTTTTTTTATTAATTAAAGTTCTCTTAAAATCTCAATAATAAATAACAAAAAATTTTTTACTTGTGTAATCATTATGAAATATTGATGGTCGAGATATCAAATCGTTCTCCTTAAAAGAAAATTACTCAACTCTAAATTAATCAACAAATGAGAACTTTATTGTTGTTTGTTTTGGTGTTTTTCTGAAAAGTTTTCAACAGTGTTTGGTAGAAATGTTTTAGTAAATTCTGACTGTCTAATAAAGCGATACTTGATGTATTCTTTCGAGAGTAGTAAATATGTTTTTTGAATAAATTGAAAATTTTTGTACTCTCAAATCTAATAGATTTGTTTTTTGTGAAATATATATGCTAACTTTAACAATCGTATAGTGGTTTTGCTACAAGAATGTGGTATGATGAAAGCGAAGAATACATACCAGTAATTGTGCCATGAACTTGTGTACCATTTTTTAATTCTATCGTGACAGTCTCATGACTGAGTTTCATTAGGAATCTAAAAGAGAAAAATTTTATTAATTACATGTTTATTTTTTAAATTATTTAGTATAAAATTTAAGTTAGGTTAGAATGCATGTCGTTATTGCTATTGTCTTGACTATAAAAGTTTTAGTAATTTCATTCACTAAAAAAGTGAATTTTGGAGTTTACATTTAAAAAAAAAAAATCGATAATTACCTTACTAGCTTCATTTTATTTTTTTTATAATTATATTTTTGAAATTTTATACAAAAAATACACCGGCAAAATAATTATGCTATTTGTAAGTAAACATAAAACGTGAGAAAACGTCGATAGTATACACCAATTCAAAATTGTCGCTACTGTCACATTCTATTGAGCGTCATGATAAGTCATGAAAACTGATAAAAAAAATTCTGAAAGTAAAAATTAGTATATATTTATACTTATAATAAAAATTTGTATATCACTGGCGAGAAATTAATAACTTGGAGTTTTTCTCAAAATTAAAATTAGTTTTAAAATTAAATTTAATCAAAATATCTTGAAAATGAAAATGCCGGAGTATTATTAACTGATAGTTACAAAGATCATCTCAAATACTTGTAAAGTCAGCACTCCTGCTGATCCTAATAAAGTTGTTATTAATTTATTGAATTTATTTAACTAAAAAAGGTATAAAAATTATGGAAGCTTAAAAATTTTCGAATAATTCTAGATAGTGAAACTGATTGTTTCCTAACTACTTTCATTAAATTTTAATTTTGAAAAGTAACAATGAGATAATACTGAAGTTAGCAGTCAGCTGTTAATTTAAAAAATTTTGTTAATATATCAATTACAATAAAAAAATGCTTCCAAAAATTTTCACTAGTAATTTTTATTAATTTTAACATGTGTAACTTTTTAATTTAATTTTTTTTATAATAATTTAATTGCTATAAATATCTAAAAAAAAATTTTCTATCTGTCAACTCTAATGTCACACAATAAGATAGGTTTATACATAGAAATAAATGGACGATAAAAGTCAATATTTATTAAAAATAACTCCGGAAACGGCATCTGAAACTTTTACAGAATGAGTTATTATTTAAACTTTTATAATTTGATGAAACTTTTTAACATAAAATATAATTCATGTGATCTCCCCTAAACTATGTTGCTGCTAAACCTTACTTCAGAAAAACTGGGCGGTGTAAACAATAAATAATAAATATAAATGATCCAAGCCTATGTACAGGTGTTTTTGAATATTAAGAATACTAAATATTGATTTATTTGTTTATATTTTGTAGTGTAATTTTGTTAACAGGAGCTCAACTGATTTTTTTTATTGTCTATGACCCACAATAGATAGAGCCAACATCTCTGCTCAATTATTACACATCAAATAAGACAGAAGACAACTAAAGCATGTAATTTGATAAATGGAAATTTTTTGTTATTAATAAAAATTGATTCATTAATAACAGTTTAATCAAGCTACATATAATCTATATACTACCACCAAACTTCAATTATTTTTGTGGAGAAATTTGTAAAAATTTTTCAAAAATATCCAAGCGTCAGTGTGAAGTTGCACCTTTACGAGAGACAGCATCTGTGTCTTATTCATTTATGTACACGGTTGTCACAATTGCTGAGCTTTTTTAGATTGAATTACTGTAAAAAAATAGTATCAGTACAAAAAAAAAAAAGCTTACTAAAACGCTAAAAAATATAAACATAGTTTTTGATTTCACCAAATTTTTTTCTGCTTCGATTGGTTGACGATTTAAATTTACATAGAAAGAAATAAATCGTTGGGAAACCCGCTTTAAAATGGTTATAAATTTGTAACTTACCAAGTAGTAATGATATATAGCAATTTTTGATAATAATTCACCTTAAATGTATTGCTGAGTATTTAACTAAATATTTGATTCATTTCAGTTCGTGAGATTTTTGATTTTTGGATAATATTACTGAAAAAATCCTGAAGCAAATTCTCTTGAACTTTTAATACGTGGGTTATAAGTATGCTTTTTGAAAGTTCTATCAAACCGCTATAGGTCGATAAATAATTAGACAGAGTAGTGTAGAGAGCAAAGACAAGTCGTGTAAACTTGAAAATAACTTACACATATGATGCTTTGAACTTGAACATAGATATTCGTTTAGATTCACATTTAATTATAAGAATAAAGTAAAGAAATCTACAGTTATAGTTTTTTAATCGCACAATGGATTCTTTGGCTAATTATTGCAGTGATGGAGAAAATAGTAACAATTCAGGTGACGCTCAAGTAAGTTGGTTTTACTTGGTTGTGTATTCATCAACTGTAAATAAAAATAATATTTTTTACGAAGTTTTAATTTTTTATTAAAAATTATTTCAGATATCAAATGAAAAAAAGTCTAGTACCCGCGAGAAGAAATCCAGCGATGTCAATTACGATCCAGTTCAAATGGATATGAGTGAGGTATACAAAAATGCATGTTATAGAATTAATTAATGACTTAGTTTTAAGATAGACGTATGATAGTAAAATTTTAGGATATTTGCAATTATTGCATAGCATAGGTAATAAACAGGGTTCTGTGTTTAAATTCATACGAGGTTATGTTTAGAATTCTTGTTTACTATATAATTTTAGTATTTAATTTATAAACTTATTGAAAATCATGAAAATTTATCGGTACTTATATTTATAAAACATGACCTCGTGGTAATCAATATAAGATTTTAATAAACTTAGCTAGAATATTAGTTACACAAATGTATATTAAATAAGTGGGAATGGTGTCATTTCGTGAAAGAATATTAACACGTAGCTCTGTTGACAATACATGATACAATATCTCCACACCTCGGCAAGGTCAATGCTGTACAAGAGTACCGAGTCTACCCCCAAGTCTCTTAATGAAGACATAGGTGAGTAGTGGAAATCTGCCAAAAGGTAAAAAAGTGTGAAAGATCGATAGGAATTAAAACAAAAAACTGGTTTATTTGGAAAAGCTTTAGTATCTTTGTTAGTTATGAAAAAATAAAATAATTAAATAAAATTATTCTGTCAATTTTTAAATAAGTCAACAAAATATATGTATTTGGGAAATATTGACTAACAAATGCAAATGTGTTCCTTCATATAAATCCAGTTAAAAATAATCGACAACTTGGTTTTGGGTTATTTTAATTTACAAATATATTATTTTTTATTAAATTAATTTGAAAATTTTTTAATTATTTATTTTTTTACTTAGGAAAGTAACAACAATAATTCTTCGGATGATTCGGAAAGTGATAACAGAACTCGTAGTCCAACGATATTGAATCACCAGACGTTGAGTGCTGTAAAGTCAGATTCTACACGTTCTCATCGCTCTCCCTCAGACCAGAGGTATGCTGGTTTGGTTTTCTCTCAATTGTAATAAAAGCTCTATGAAGCGTTTTTTTTTTATTTTATAATTGATATTTCGCGTCCAAAATGAATATAAGATTAATTATTCAATGCAATTTGATTTATAGCCTTAAAATTTTCAAAAGTTTTAAATTCGCTGTCAGTATTATATTTTTTAATCATCAAAATATGATTAAAAAATATACTACCTTATACTATTTTAGTTTAAAGATGCTTTCAGTTCAATTTTTTTTTTGTGATAAAAAAAAGTGTAAGAATTTGAGTAGTATTAATAATAACATTCAAATGTTTAATGGTAGTGATCTAATTGTACGATTTTAAAAGCAAAAATACTTTAATTTTTAATTTTCAGTAATTTTTCTAATTTAAAAAAAAAAGTCGTATGAATTCATCGTAAGTTTTTCGAAAATTCCACAAAACAAAACTAATTAAATTTTAATTAAAAAATGAACTATAATTTAATTATATTATATTTCGTAATTCACAATTTAAAGTGTTATAAATAGTAAGACATATTTAATTTATGTGTTAAATTATAATTGTTAACACATTTATTTACTATAAAATTTAATTATTTTCGAGTATATAAATAAACAGTATTGAGATTCATGGATACATTTTAATTCTTTTAATTACATTTAAATATCTGTGAATTACAATCTATAATTAACATTAAAACAAATAAATATGCGACTCATTCTTAAATTGTCATGATTATTTGCAAAAAAATAGTAATCGTTCCATGAGTCGATTAATAATACGAATCTGTGTGGTATACCCCTGCAGAACGTAATCATTTTACAGACGTGCTGATCATGACAGTTACAAATCAAGTTCTCAAGGTGATCTCAAGCGAAGCAATAGTAAAAATTATCGTATACGAAGCTCAGAAGAGAGATGTCACCGATCGTCAAGTGATAAAAAACATCGTGATTCAGATTATAAAGATTCCAAAAAATCTCGAGATGATGATAGAAGACATCACGATGAAGATCGTAGAAGAGATAAATACAGGCGATCCAAATACAGAGATCGGGACCAAAGGCATTCTAGAAGTGACCGGACAAAAGACCGTTATCGGGACGAACGTTCATCATATCAAAAAGACAAAGACCGTGCGAGGTCTCGATCAAGATCAAAAGATCGTTCTTCATTACCTTCCCGATCATTAAATTATCGCGAAGAAAAAGGAAGAAGTAAATTAGCACAATTAGAAAAACTTGGCATAGAATTAAAAACTCCTGAATGTACAGCAAGTAATCCAAATACTCATAATGAACAAAGTTTCTACAATCCTTTAACAACTGCAACTCAGGGAAAATATGCAGAACAAATTCAAAAAAGGAAACTTTTATGGGCTAATAAGGTAAGATTTTTGTTTAATTTATTTTTTATATTACTTTTATTTAATCTATCATTATTGCTAATTCATTGAAATTTTCAATATATAGTCAAAGCAAGAAGAAGGTAAAGCTACCCCTGCAGTAAGTTCAAATACATGGATGGGAACGACATTTACTCATGATCAAGATGGAAAGCTTTCAGCTAAATTTAAAAGATTAATGGGTATAAAAAATGAAGCACTCATTGCGCCAACGCCGGGACAAAAGCCAGAGATTTTAAAGAAACAGGAAGAAATGTTCAATAATATGGAACAACAATATGAAGTAGCTCGCGCAACAACACATACTCAACGAGGGGTTGGACTCGGTTATGCTAGTAGCGGTTATCAATTTCCTAGATAGTTTGCTTTATTTTTTTTTTCAATTTTTGCAGTTTTTTCATGTTTCCAAATTAAGTGAGAAGGCATATTTCCAATTAATATAGTAAAAATTAAGTCATTTTTAATCTTTTTATCATTTTGATGGAAATATGATGTGTTCATAAATTATTTGATTGATAAAATTATCAACTCTTTATAGAGTTAAGAGTATTTCTATTGTTGTAATAGTGAAGGACGTCTATCTGAGTAGAGTATTTCACATAAAATTATCTGAAAGTTATTTTTTCCAACACACGAGTTATTTAACTTATAATGAACTCGTTGATGATTCTTTGTAAAACTTGGGTTTTTGTGAAACTATTGCCAATAATAATTTCAACGACATTTGTTTTTCTTGTGTGTAAGAATTCATTTTTATTAATGTAATAAATAAATAATAAATAATCTATTGTATTTATTGTTTCCACAGTAATTCTATTCTAAAAATTATACCTCATATTTATTGAAATATAAAAATAATAAGCAATACAATTTTACATTAAAAATATAGTGAAGTAATTGAAAAAAAACTTTTTTTTTGAAGAATAAAAATAAAATTTTTAGTACAAATTTAACATTGTTTGCTAATTTTGTTTTAACGTTATTAACTAATTCCTTTTCTTAATTTAGAAATTACTATTGGTATTGAATTCGAGCCACTAAGGTGATGAAATGATGTCATTAAATTTAGCTGTCACTTCACAATTGTTTTAATTTTTTTTAACAAATCAATTATAGCAAAAAAAATTATTAAAAAAATGGACTTGTAGAAATTTTAATAAATTAAAAATGCAATTTTTTGAAAATAATTTTTTAGAACAAATTTTTTGTTAAAGAAAATTAAAAAATTGTCAAGTGACAGCTAATTTTAATGTCATGATGAAATAATTTTTCAAATATTTGAATAATCTTATAAAAAGCTGAACTTCAATTGTTAACAAGTAAATTCGTTTAAATAATATAACACTGAAGTTGATAGATATTAAAAATTTTTTTAGAATTTTAAAGCAATTAAATTATTAAAAAAAAATGTAATTAAAAAGTTTCACATGTGAAAATTAATAAAAATTACAAGTGAAAATTTTTAGAAGCATTTTTTTATTGTAATTAATTTGTTAAATAAATTTTTTAAATTGACAGCTGACCGCTAACTTCAGTATCATTCAATAATTCAATACTTTGATCGTATTTTTTAAAATTTAGCGCTTTTAATTTTAGTTATTGAAAATAACCCACAGAGTGCGCAAAATCTGTTGTTTTCATCAAAACCTTTGTGATTGGTTATAAGAAGATCCTTACAATATGGCTGCACGTATTTTAAATTGAGCGTGCTAACGTCTTTGGTGAAACCGGTGAGACAAGAAAGCATACGGATAACGACAGCTGCAAGTTTGTGATAGCTATTGAACGTAGTAAACTCTATATAAAAATATAAAGCGTCAACATTTTTTTAGTATTTATTGAAGTTGTGGCCTTTTTAGGCCTTTTGTATAATATTAATAATGGATAATTACTTGAAAATTGAAAAAATTGGTGAAGGTGAGGATTTTTTGCCATTAATTTATATATGATATAAATTTTAGTTTCCACGCTTTGTGACCTTTATACAATTGAATTGATGTTTATGATCTTATAATTTAGATTTTATTTTATTCAAGAGAAGCTGTTTTGTTTTTATTAGATCTACTCATATTTCCTCTTTTATTTAATATATTCATTCAAACATCAACAACATTGACATTTTTATTGAACTAGGTTGGATTTTCATCAATCAAAGATCCAATGCACCTGTTTTATAATTTATTTGATTGATTAATATAATTTGTACATTGTAATCCAAATTGTACGATCTTAATTATTTAACATGAAAATTCTTTTAAAAACATTGTCATTAATTAATCATGATTGAAAATTTTACTATTATCAGCATCAATAATTTTGTAGCTTGAGCATTTTTTTCAAGTACTTAGTTTACAAAAAAAAATTTTTTTTAATACTCTACTATTTAATAGAACAAATAATTATTCATAAAAATTGCATATTGAAAATTTGATTAATATAATTTGTACGTTGTAGTCCAAATTGTATAATCTTAATTAATTAACATGAAAATTCTTTAAAAACATTATCATAAACTAAATGAGGCTGAAGTTAGCAGACACTTGACAATTTTTTTATTTTTCTTGAAAAATTAACTAGGCATAGAAAATTATTTATAAAAATGTCATTTATAATTTTTCAGAGCTTCTAAAAATGAAATTTTTAAATAAAATTTTCTTGCTACAATTTGTTTGTTAATAAAATTCTAAAAATTATCAGATGTCTCTCAACTTCAGTGTCATTTAATTAACCATGATTGAAAAATTTTGAATTTTTAAATTTTACTATTATCAGCATCAATAATTCTGTAGCTTGAGCATTTTTTTTGAAGTACTTTGTTTACAAAAAAAAATTTTTGATACTCTACTATTGATTAGAAAAAATAATTATTCATAAAAGACGCATATTGAAAATTTCGAGTATTTCTAAACTCGATTTTAAGATTTTTTTTTTAATTACAAATATTTATTATTCAACAGGTACTTATGGCGTTGTTTACAAAGGTAAACATAAAAAGACTGGGGAAATAGTAGCAATGAAAAAAATTCGTCTGGAGAGTGACGATGAAGGAATTCCATCAACAGCAATTAGAGAAATATCATTGTTGAAAGAATTAAAACACCCAAATATTGTTGGCTTGCTCGATGTACTTATGGAAGAATCCAGGCTTTATCTCATTTTCGAATACCTTACAATGGATTTAAAGAAATATATGGATACTTTAGGAAGTGGAAAGCTCATGGACCCTGTCATGGTCAAATCTTATCTTCACCAGGTAAATAAATAAATATATATATATAATTCCCGGGTGTTTAATTAATATTCCAATAAATTTCTTTTATTACAGATCACAACAGCACTATTATTTTGTCATACTCGTCGAGTTTTACATCGTGATTTAAAGCCACAAAATTTACTCATTGATAATAAAGGAGGAATCAAAGTTGCTGATTTTGGATTGGGAAGAGCTTTTGGAATACCTGTACGTGTTTACACTCATGAAGTAGTCACTCTATGGTATAGAGCTCCAGAAATTCTTCTTGGAACTACTAGGTACACATGTGCCATTGATGTTTGGAGTATCGGATGCATATTTGCTGAAATGTCAACAAAGAAACCATTGTTCCAAGGGGACAGTGAAATAGATCAACTTTTCCGAATTTTCCGGTAAGAATTATTTATTTTTAGTAGGCCCATTAATCAAATAAATCAACACAATCCATAATTATTTTTAAATGTACTTTCGACATCAATTTGGTGACTGTTATCAAATATAAAATAGAAATGCTGAATTTGAGATTTAAAAAAACAATTTTTTTGCCACGAAGTAGATGTGGTTTAAATATAAAATTTAAAACATTTGTTTTATTGAAATATGAACTTTTCTAATTAGCCTCTTAATACTATTCAATTTTTTAGTGTTTTGAAAACCCCAACAGAAGAAAACTGGCCTGGAGTTACTCAGCTTTCTGATTACAAAGCAACTTTTCCTAATTGGACATCTAACAACTTGGCTAATCATGTATCAACCCTTGATGAACAAGGCTTAAATTTACTTCAAGCAATGTTAATATATAATCCAGAACGTAGAATTTCAGCGCGTTCTATATTACAACATCCTTATTTCGATGGTTTCGACTCCAAAAAATCTTGTGTATAATTTAGAGTACAATTATAAGTTTTTAGATTTAGAATTCTTATGCATATATATATTTTTGTCTTTAATATCTTAATTTATTATAATAAGGTATTTTTAATGTTTGAAAATCAGAAATCCTTTGTTTATTCATTAGTTCCATTCAATAATCATTTAATCCATTCAATTAGCTCAATTTGTTTGAATGGATTATATGTTATTTGTTTGATAAAATACTGACGAACTTTCCTTTTTTTTTTTTACTTTTTTTTACCTACGAATCGCTTAAAATATTTGTCACTATATCATATTGAAAATTAACTTGTTAATATTACACTTATTTTTATAAATAAATTATTTTTAATTACAGTATTAATAATGTTAATTATTGTTTACATCCAGTTATTTGAATCCATTACAGTTTACATTCACTGTAAGTACGTCGTTGGCATCGCGGTTTACGACCACTTCCAGCGCCTCCGGCATAAGAAATGACGGTGGCTAATTTGAATAAAACGATGAAAATAAATCAGTTGGTGTGATATTGTCACCAACACAGTCATTGAATTGTTTCGTAGTAGTTACCATATTGGTGAATAACAATAACCAAGTGATTTATTTTTCTGTTGATTTCTTGATATTATTCGGAGGTAACTTCTTCTTTTCATATTTTTTTTCATGGTTGTTATCTTTGTTTTGGCCCCCGTTGTTGATGTTGCTGTTGCTACTTGTTTTGGCTTATTTTCATTATTTAATACTAGTCCTTCCCGATTATTTCTAATTGATGATTGTACTCCTTTATTTGTACTAATTAAATACATTTTTTTAGCCGAATTTAAGTCTCGATCGATAGACATTTTACTTTATTTTTTTCTTGTATACACATAACTACTCTTTTTTTAGAATTTGAACAAGCTCGTAAAGTATTGTACTTTTGATGTTTAAATTTATGACCAGAGATATGAGCACACCCCATAAATTTGTACCCAGTACCATAAATTATAGTTACAGGTTTTAGTTTTTTCACTGTTTTCCGTTGCTTTTTGCTTTGTATAACATTAAAAACTTCTCTTGTTATCAAAGTTGTTTCTTCTTTTTACACGCTTTTTATTCTCCTGCGGCTGGACTTTTTCTTCAGTCCGATCCTGTAGCTCTTAAGCATGATTGTCTCTTAGCTTCTAAATTTTTTTTATTTTTACGTGCTTTATTACGAGCTCGTCTTTATGGCTCTCATGACATTTTTTATTTTTTCCCCGTTGCCTTTCTTTCCTTTTATTTTCTTTTACCCCTATGTTTAAGCCGGTACGGTTTTTGCATAAAATCCATGCATTTTAATCGGTGTCGTATGCAATCTGTAGATTTAGATGAAATTTTAAAGAAAGGTCTATCATCACTATCACTTTTCTTTTTCTTTCCTTTCGTTATTCTCACGTAATAATCTCTTTTCATCAAGTGAATCTTACGACAATTTATTCCGAATCTCACTGCGTTTATATTCCGAGATGTAATAGAATATTCTGTTTGACGGTAATGCCTTGTAATAGTCAGTAACATGATCATTTTCATATCCTGCAAAAGCTGTAGTATTACCGGATCACTACCCATAAAACTTACATTTTTTTTTTACTTACGTAACAATGAAAAATTCCCCTTTTTAAACTGCAACTCCTATGGACTCTAAAATTAATAGGAATCTTCTATATATGATGTGGAAATGATCTAAAAGCATTTTTTACGACAACCCACCTCTAAAAAGGATGGCGAGGGTGGGTGTTAGAATGTTAAATTTCAATTTCCAAACTGTAACTTCTACTGACTCCAAATTCAGTAGGTATGTTCGTGTATGATGACAAGTTCAGGTAAAAATGAATTTTATCAAATTTCAATCCCAAAAGGGATTGCGGAGGGCCGGTGACGTTAACAATGAGTATGGAGACTATACACAGTGTATAGTCTCCATAAATGAAAGACTCTTATTTCCCAACAATAGTTTCTATGGACTCGAAGTTGTGTAGGAATCTTTTCTTTATAATGTAAAAATCATCTCTAATATATTATGATCTTACTCCCCCATATAGGATGCAGGGTCGATAATTGTAAAACAATTCATATTCTTCGAATACAGTTTCTACAGATTTTAAAACTTTTGTCACATGGCCACGCCGATGCTAAAATACGACAGCAGTCACGCACAACCCTATTTTCAACATCGAATAAAAATTATTATTTCTGAAGCTAGAGTTCCGGGAGTCGAAACTTTTTTTTTTTTAATTTTCTCCTTCACTTATAGTTATTGAATTATTTACGGAAAATCGAGATTTTTTATTTTGTTTATGTTTTTTGTTAATGACAAATTAAAATTTTTATCAAAAAAATGAAAATACAATAAAATTATTTTCAGAATTTAATTTCGCATCGAATGAGTGATTGTCCATATTTTTATCACAATTTCTAAGATTTTTCTAAGCAAATTTACACAGTCTATTAAACTTCAATAACATTTACTAAAAATTTCCTTACAAGAATCATCTCTTTGGCAGCGGGAAAAAAGTCATTATAAGCTTTCCAAAATTTAACTTCACATGTAGTTATTTAGTCAAAAGACTAAGAATTCTACATACATGTTATTTTTGCTGATCACATAAGCGATTAATTGTTCTTATTGCGAGATCACGGGAACGTAACAGATTAAAATGAATGCATTTTCCAAACACTCGATATGTGGAAAATAAATTCGGCTCATCTTTAAATAGAATTTATAAAAACATGTAAGATTTTGTATAAAAATTTTCTATAAAAAATTGATGTCACCGAGAAAATTCTAATAAACGGAAAAATTCGTCGCACTTAAAACTAGGCAGATTTCTTCACTTATGAGACCTGCAATTTCTTTAACTGAAACTTTCAATGCTCATTTCAAATTTTTTTTTTCATGTCAATTATTATTCATTTTTGTAAGAAGAATTTTATAATAAATGCACGTTGAAAGTTACAATGAATATTAGCTAGAATAATCACATGGATAAAAGAAACATGCCAATTCGATGGAATTTGTAATCTGTGGAAGTCATATAATACTCTAATTAAATTTGAAGTCTATAGATCTAAAAATGCAATTTTATAAAGCGCTCAGTGGAGTGGACGAGTAACAGCTAGTTTATATATAAGTATACATAATATAATCGCATCCTTGTCATCAGGGTAGCACCTATAATTCTTAATCGATCTGTGACATTAAAGTTAGCAGTCATAAGAGAATTTTTAAATTTTATTTAACAAAAAAATTAGTTTCAAAAAATGATTTTAAAAAATTGGATTTTTAATTTTTTTTAAATTTCTAAATGTCAATTTTTTTTGCCATAATTTATTCGTTGAAAAAAAATTCTAAAAATGATTAAAAATCTGCTAAATTTATTTTCATAATCGATCTTTATAAAATTTAGAGTATTAATTCGATAGGTGATTACCTTGGAGAGCTTAAATGTAAACAAAGTCAGTGAATTAGTTTATAATGGTAGCCATTTAAAATTTTAAAACCATGTACAAAATTTTAAAAAAATCTTTAGAAGTCTTCGCTTTTGGGTTTTTCTAATTTTTTTTGATAACTAAAACATTTTTTTTAAATAATTAGTATAAGTTCAAAATACTTAAATTATATAGTAAAATAAAGTTGTTATTAACTAACAAGTGGAGTTACGCATTGAATATATTTAGTCTCTGTTAACTGTTTGATAATTTCTCAGAAAAGAATGATAGATGCTTTTTTTCGCTGATTATATGTATTAAAATGCAATAATATTATATAGATACTAAGAATGTCTTTTGTTCACATGAAAATTTTTTTTTTAGACTTGACTTGCTCTATTTTAGAAAAATCGACTTAATTTGTTAAAAATAAGGAAAAAAAATTAAAATAATGTTGCGTACATTGTGTAAAGATTAGATGAGAATTATCTTCGGTCCAGGGGAACTGGGAAATCTGAAGACGTTACTGATAAAATTACCCTGATTCGTCATCCGTGAGTCAAGTATTAATATCTGGAAAAGAGGGGGCTTAATTGAAGAAAGAGAAGGGAAAGAATGATATATAAATGAAATAACAGTGTTCTTTCAGTGTTGATTTGAAATTTAACTTGTTGATTACGCACGCTTACCCATCAAAGTAAGTATTTTGAATAATATTCCTTCCATAAAATAATTTAATCTTATTTAATATACAAAAAAATATTGTTTATATTTAAGCATGAAACAAATAAATAATACATGTTTAAAATACTTTTATATTAGTAAAACTAAATTTTTCTGAGACCTCTTCTGAAGCTCATGAGATGAGAAAGTTTTGCATAAAAATTTTTCCATAGAAAATTTACGAACTCATTACATTAAATATAATTCATCTTCATTAACTATTTTGCATAGTTCAAACAACCTACTTCATTTCCTGGCTTATATTGTTTTAATTTAATCAAATCAATATGTAACATTGAAAGACTCGTAAACAAAAGTTATGCTCAAGGTCAAAATCGCTAAAAAATATTGAAACCTGTTAGCGTACACAAAAACTGTTTATTTCTATTATTATTTCATTAATTTATTTTTGTTTATTCTGTTTGTTTTTAGATGAAAGAAATCACTGTTGCACTTCTTGCGATAAGTTTTTTAGCATTGACAAATGCTCACACTTATCACATGGGAGAATGCCCTGTTGTACAACCAGTGACTGATTTCCAGATGAGTAGAGTAAGTATATATTTCATTAATTTATATTTGAGTGGTATTTTTATTGGCTCTAAAATTTATGAGAATTAGTTAAGGAGATATTTGATCATTTTTAGAATTTTTTTTACAGATAAATTATAGTTTAAAAAAAAATGAACATTTAGAAATTTTAATAAATTGAAAATGTAATTTTTTGAAAATAATTTTTCGGAACTAATTTTTTTGTTAAATAAAATTAAAAAATAGTCAAGTGACAGCTAAGTTTAATATCATCTAAAATTTGTTTAATTTTAAAAGGTTTAAAATATGAGAATAATTCAATTGCATGTTCATCAATCAGAATTTGTGCTTAAAATTACTTTTACTTTTTGTTTAAAAGTTTTAAACTACATAAAATTTAGAAAACTATCATTTTCTTGAAAATTTAAGATTTTAAATTTGACACCAGTTAACACTAATAGATTTAAAAAAATGTTCAAGTACTTAAAAAATTAAAAAGAAAAAAGTATTTGTTCGAAATAACTTTTTAATTTTTTGATCAAATTTTTGAATTAAAAAAATTACAACAACCGTCACGAACCACGGTCAAATGAGTTCGTTTACTCAAAAGATATCCTTATCGAAATATATTCGAATAAGAGTTTTTTTTTAATTATTTATACGACTAAAAAACTACGTTGAATAGTTCAAGCGTCGTCGAAAAATATATATTTGTTTGTTAGATATTTGAGATTAAATAATTTTTTCCCCTAATTTGTCAAAAAAAAAATTTGAAACGAAAAATATTTTTACAATTTTTTCTAATATTTGATAACAGTGATATAAATTCTTATCTGTTTTCTCTTTATCTAATATGTTTTGAAAAACCAAAAAAAAAAAAAAAAACTTTTTTTGTAATATGAAAATAGACAAAACTTTTTATATTATTATTATTTTTCAAATCATTTTTAATAAATCACAATAGTCAACTTTTAATTAAATAATCAACAGTCTAAAAATAAAAACTTTTGTATTTTAAATAGTCGACTTACATATGAATAATTTAATTCAATTCATACTAAAATAATTATTATGTATACATAATAGAAGTCGTTTAGTATGTTGATACATATTTGTATTATATGTATTAGCTGACAGATATTAAATCTATTGTTACTCATTTGTGTCAACAGTTTTTGGGATATTGGTACGTCATTCAAAAAACTTCAACTGCTAGTAAATGCGTTGGATACAATTACACACGTGGCGATGAACCTGGACAATACATAATTTCTCAAGAATCAAATCATCCAGTATTGGGTAAATATTTATGAAAACTTTCTACATAATATCTAAAAAATTATTCGCATCTATCAATTAGATATGCAGTACATAGTATAAAATAAAAAAAAAACGCACATAACTAAGCGTAATTCTCACACCAGAAACAATAGCTTCTTCGGACGTTGTTCAATATTGTTTTTAATTGTTTATTTTTTTATAAAAATTTTCTCTTACAATAATAAAAATAATAAAAATGTATAAAAAGAAAAGAAAATTGTTTTAATCAATTTGAGTTTGAGCTTTAAAACAAAAATATCAGAAAAAAAAAAACAATTTTTTTTGTCACTTATTCTCTTTTAATTTTAAAAGTATTCAACGTATTATATATTTCTAAAGAACAAATTATATTTTATGATATTTTACCCAACAAGAATAATAAAGAACAATTAATAAAATTTATTTCTTTAAAAATACATAAGTACATACAGACATATCAGATAAAGTATTTGATTTGATCCTACATCATAATGATGCATTGACGAGATGAATTGATAATAAAGTGAGATATATTGTATTATTCAGGCCTTACTCCTCTGAAACATGAGTATCGTTACACTGGTGAATTAACTGTACCAGAACCAAGTACGCCAGCACTGATGCAGGTTCGCTTCCCACTGAGTAAGTTATTTTTTCTCAAAAATAATTTTTGATAAAAAATCGAACGCTGCAATTAAACATAAATATTTTAATTTTCATAGGTGTAGCTGGAAGTGCTTCCCACGTTATTTTTGCAACAGATTATGATAACTATGCTGGTATCTTTACTTGTCAAAAACTTGGATTTGCACACCGTCGGAGTGCTACAATTTTATCGCGTACAAAAGAACTTGATAAAACGAAAATTGATGCTATACGATCTAAGTTAAGCAGTTACGGTGTTGATCCTTATGATTTGAGTATTGTACCCCAGAGTGGGTGCAATGTTGGTCAAGATCCCGTTAAAATTGACATTAATCCAGATACTTTTAGTTCTGAAAATGTCGGTAAAATTTTCCGCAAAGCTGGAGATAAAATAAAGAATGGTTTTGAATGGGTTGTGAACGCGGGAAATAACGTTTACCATAAAATCACCGGTAGTGAGTCAAATGATTCTGGTAAAGATAATATAAAAGACCAGCAACCTGGGACTGTCAGACCTATTAGTCATCCAAAAATTGAAACCAATGAAGTAGAATGGATTCCTTAAGTAAATTAGTATATTTTATACTTTGACTGATTACTACTGATACACTTAGCTATTTTTAATAATATTTCACAAAATTTACAGCATTTATTCAGCGTTAATACAATACAATACATAATTATTTTTCTATTTACTCTGACAGTTTTTGTGATATTGATTTATATTCATTATGTAATGTAGATAGTTTTGTAAAAATATAAATCATAGATTAAAAAATGATTATGTTAATAAAAAATTTTATTAAACAAAAACTAAATATTGTATATCTATTCGACCTTAAATTTAGATCGGCAAAATTAATGTAAAAAAAGGTGTGATATTTCTTTATTATGTCTAATACTTTTAACATGCTGTTAAGTAGTTAAAATGTATGTCCACTTGTCTTTTTTTCTTCCTGCAAGGTCTCATAATGAATGTCGTTTGATGTTAATAAAAGTTCCGAAAATCCTACTTCTATCACCTTTGTTACTGTTCACAGAATTACGAAATCAACACTTTCGGTAAAAAAAAAAAATCTGGAATTTGTGACAGCAAATTCTTAAGGAATGATCCTTTGAAAGAATCAGTATTCAAAAGTTGACGGCTCAGAAAGTCTGAGATTTATCATATTCTCTGAAGGAAGTCGAGGTACCGCTGACTTTTATTAAAATTTTAGTATTTATTTTTAATTAATATAAATTGTCAATAATTTCGCATATCATTAACTATTAACAATATTTAAATGTTTATACTTAAAAGTCAGCTTACAGCTAAATTTGATATTATTGCAATAATTGTGTTTAAATTTATTTTATTTCTTTTCGATGAATTCATGTCTTACACTATAAATTTTTTTAATTTTCTTCGTTTTTCTCTTATTATTATTCATAGTAATAATTTGTAAAATATTAAATTATTTATAGTTCTTTTTACTAATATTTCTTTTGTAGACAACAATTACTGCGGTCTATACTCACACTTTTACTCTCGTACATGTTGATACAATATTAGCGTTCACAGTCGCAATCAAATGATCAGTCGGTTAGTAACTGTTGAAGAGTCAAACTAATTTTGAATTGATAAAATCGAATCTGTCAGTTATTTATGAGGAATTGTTTCATGAGAGATAGAAAAAAAAACATCAATATTTTGACAATTTAATAAATAATATTATATTAATTATCAAAGGTAGGTGTAAAACTTTTTCAATTAACTTATAAATATTATTTTTATTTCAATACATTTCAAAAAGTAAAAAGTGATTCTAATACTTGAAAAGTTTTGATAATTCATAATTATATAAAATTTAGTTTTAAAGATTTTGAATTGAATAAAAAATTTCAATTAATTTAATATAATTTATAGAATCAAATTTGTCTATTTGTTTCTTCTTTAGAATTTTTACTTTATTTAAGGGTAGTTTTAATCTATTATAACATTTACACATTATAATAATGAAATCGTCTCGAACACGTCATGCAATCTCGATCAGATAATGAAAAAATAAAATTCTGGTTTTATTATTTGGTCCCGCGAATTCAGTATTTCGCCACTTTTTGTTTTATCTTTCAATCGTGTGACTTTCAGCGTCTCGTACAATAAATTGTTGAGCAACGTTTGCATTCCTTAATAATTTCAAGTATTATTTGTTAGAAAAAATAATATAAATATCCTTGTCATAAAAATGTATTTATATTTTAATCATAAAATTATTTACAATAACAAATTTTAACTGTTTTTAAATTAGTTTTGATCTATTGAAATTATTTTGTGATTCTGTAATTTCGACATAGATTTTAAAAAATTGTTCTACTTTCTATTGATTATTTATTATGAATACTTTAGAGAAAAATTGAAAAATAAGTTAGAAAATATTTATAAAAAATAATGAGGCTGAAGTTAGCAGACAATTGACAATTTTTTAATTTTTCTTGAAAAATGAACTAGGCATAGAAAATTATTTATAAAAATGTCATTTATAATTTTTCAGAGCTTCTAAAGATGAAATTTTTAAATAAAATTTTCTTGCTATAATATGTTTGTTAAAAAAATTCTAAAAATTATCAGATGTCTCTCAACTTCAGTGTCATAAAAAATAACATCAATTAATAAAATAATAAAAATTCAATCTCTCCCATTCTACCTAAAGTACAAATTAGTTTAATGAGTATTTGATAAGGTCGATGAGTATTACATTGCATTGTACACGTGCAGAGTATACCTTTTATAATTTTTAGTGATTCATTGATAAAATACTATTCGTTTTAATATTTTTAAGGATAAATAAAAATAAATTGAAGGGCAAATCGATTAAATAAAAAAAATATATAGTTTTCCATCTTTCGAACAATATAATCCGCAAAAAAATCAATTTAAAATGCACAATGAGTATAGGTATCTGAACTTTTATAAATACGATGACCTTCAGCAAGTATTAAGAATTTCCTAGTTTTTTTTTAAATTTTTTTTTTTCTTATTATTTTATATTTAAACGAAATTCAGCGGATTGCACCTGGCAGTACGAATCTTGTCTTTTGCAAAGATAGATGAATATGTTTGTTGATAAACGAAATGGTATAAAATCCAGTTAGAATCAAGTTACAAACATTGTTTGATCAATAAAATATTTGTTTGTGAAAATATACAACAGGTGTGTGATTCTTTCTGAAAGACAATCCTTCTGTGATTGATAATTGAAATTAATTATACCTAAGGAGAACTATATCAGAAATATTTAATTGATAATACTTATTGTAAAAGTCTTTTTTTAAAAGGTTGTTAATTTAAATTATTAGTTGTAATTCATAAAAATAATATTATATCTATAAATTAACTAACAGTGACTTTTATTACTATATTTATGAGTGACGACAATGATTCACTTAAACGAAAGAGTAAAATCATAATAGATAAAGTAGATAAGTGTAGAAGTTATTTAAGTAGACTTATTGAAGTTTCAATTTATATATTTATATCCTTATTCTGTTGTTATAAATTTATAATATATTACAGATGCATTTGATTGTTCTATTGATTTTACCGATTCTTTGGTCAACGGAAGTAATAGCAAGTGTCCTAGTTGCTGATAATACTATGTCGAAGATGGTAGAATTAAACTCCGGCGCACCTTTTTGCGAGCTGTATCACGACCGCGGAGTTATTCAAAAGATGATTCTTGGTGCGGACCCGAAGAAAGTTCGCCAAATGTCAAGTAATTTAGTTGCTGACCTCGAAGAAACTTGTAAAGAATCAAGGAAAAAGGGAAAAGTAAGACTTATAGTTGAAGGATATTTCATAATAAAAAATTTGAAAAACAATTGACCCTGAAGGTCATCCTTGAAATTTTCCCTGATGACGCTTGACACGCTCAAAAATTTTTGCGCTCCTCAACAATCTGAGAATTGTTTCTAATCAATATTTTTTTGAGATTTTTAAACGGTAATATCTTTTGAAAACGGCATTCGATTTTTATTTGTTTGGCGGCATTCAACGCAATTTTTTTAACACAAAAACTTTTACGAGATCTTCAGTTAATTGATTGAAGACTTTGAAAGATGTTTTTAAAAAATTGCAGTACATTTTTTTTGGTTTTTATTTTTGAATATATTTGAATCTGCTCGACCGATTGATTCCAAGATATAGTCAGATTCGTTATAAATACATATTTCGACAAAGTTTTCCTTACAAACATACACACATCCTCCCCCACACACACGCGCGCGCCCGTGCATTCAGCCGGGAGCAGTCGGAATAGCTTTTTAGGGCCATAATATGTGGAGATTTGATGAAAACTTGAATTCTAAAATCGAATCGAAATCAATTACTATTTTCTGTTAAAAATTGGTTTTCAAAGAGAGAAATTACAAATAAAGCAGTTCGTAATTTGAAAAAAAAAAAAAAAAAAAAAAAATTATAAATCCTTAAGGGGTTACATGGGTTTCACGGTTTCAAAAAATCGATTTTTTTTAATGTTTTATTAAATTCTACAACATCTCAAGAATATTGTCGTAAAGTTTCAAATCAATCCGAATAATAGTTTCGGAGATACAGTTTTAAAAAGTTGCGCTCTCAAGGCGCAGTTGTATTGAAACTCAAAACTTTAAACGTGTTTTTCTCAAAACTATGCTTTCACAAACGGTACCCACGATTCCTCGAGAACTACGCAACCGATCTTGATGAAATTTTAGACAAGTCTTCGAGATATAATTTACAAGGTCTTGAACGGAAGATTTTTTTTTTCAAATACAATTACTTAAAATAAAAAAAAATTCCGCGAAATTTTAGCCAAATTCTCAATTTTTTTGTGAAAACCTCTGCCAAAAATTCAATTTTCATTTTTTTTTCTTACGTTCAAGATCTAGTTTGAAGTCTTAACTAGAGCACATATTTTTTTTTGCGCTTCAAATGATCCTGCTAGGAGTTCTACTGATCACGCGGATTCATCTTTTTTCCAAGAGCTCGCCGGAAATGACGTCACATTAGCAGAGTTTTTAATACTTTTTTTTTTTAATTTCAGTAATCCCTTATTAAACACGTATCTTCAAGATAGTAATAAATTAAAAAAAAAAATTTAATTTTTTCCATTAAAAAAAAATTGTTGAAAATAGACCATTTTATCCCGGAGGAAACCCATGTAACCCCTTAATACAACAATTAAAATTGATAATTATTCAATTTTGGTTTTCTTTAATTGTAATTTAAACTCTAAATACGTCGACAGCTGGACAGTAGCTGTGTTTTTTTTAACAAATATTATATTTTTTGGATTTACGGGATTTAACGATACTTCAATAGAAATAATTAACTTAATTATTAATAGATTAATATGTTAATTAATTAATTAATTAATAATTTAGAATCAGCCTGCGGGCGGTGGCTTAATTTATCCAGGCACTAAATGGTGTGGACCAGGTACTTTGGCAACTTCTTACAATGACTTAGGTCATCACGCGGCTGAAGATGCTTGCTGCAGAGAACATGATCATTGTCCAGTAGTGATAAATCCCAATCAATGTTTGAATAGTATTTGCAACAATGCGCCATTCACTCGGTCTCACTGTGATTGCGATGCTAAATTCCGACGATGCCTTCAAAATTTAAACACTGAAGTAGCCAATACACTCGGTGCGCTCTTTTTCAATGTCATACAAGTCACTTGTTTTAAAGAAAGACGTCCATGTTCTGAATGGCAAAGGTAAGACATACTACTATTATTCACAATGTTATTAATGAGTAAATGTTTTTTTAAATAGTTATTACAGACAAGCGTTCCAGTGGGCGAAATCACCAAAATACTGGCCAATATATGCTCGACGATGGCGACATCAACCAAAACCATTGTTCAATACAATATTCAATTTTTTTGTTAAGACTATCAGTACTATTAAATGAATAAATATTTCATCATTCCACGATTTTAAATGGGTTCATATACTAATTTTTTTTTTTTATATATTTTTTCAATGGGATATCTTGTTAACGGAGGTGGTGGAATTAATGCATGAGTTTTTAATTAGGTGGCAATGGTTACACGACTATAAAATAATTACATAATAATTACTAAATGAACGATAACTAAATAATTTCACTACAATAATACATCAACTTTTCTTTTATTACAGAGTTGGTTACGGAGAAGTTGAATCTGCAAAGATATGCGCACAATACCATTTCCGGCCAAGTGAAAAATATGTTCCATTGATGCCTTTGAATGTTTGAATCAGCCAAAAATCATTTGCAAATATTTTATTTCTGATTAAACTTTTTAAATGACACGTCTAATTTAAGCAAAGAAAGATAAGAGAAAAAACAAAAAGAAGATTCAAATGAAAAAATCGACTATGGTACTATGATACTATGTCAAGCATACTGTATTTTGTTCCTTCAATTTTATTCAAAAGAAAATAAATTGTGTTGTTGATCACCAACTAAAAAAATTTGTTTTTAAGATCATACTTTACAAAAAATAAATCTTTTAATGAACTTTTGAAGTATCCTTTTTTATCGATGAAATTCTTATGAATGAAATAATATTGAAAAATTGCGCATGGGAGGCATCAAAAAAAGAAAAGATAGCTTCATGAATTTCCCCAGAATTATTTCTGTATACAAAGAATTTTTTTAATATATTTTACATTAAAAAATGACTATACTTTTTAGCGTTGACAACGAATTTTTTATCCACCTCTGACGCGTACTATTATTCAAATAAATGGACAGATGGAAAATTGTTTGTACAATATTTATAGGAAATTTTATATTTTAGAATTTTCAATCAATGAAAGTTTCAAATATGCAATTTGTCGGTAATTATTTTCCGAACTATCAAGCCATCATACAATCCGATAACATGACTAGATAATGAGTTATTGACCTTCCAAGGTAAAAAAGTTTTTGACTTATAAATTCCTACCAGAAGTCAAAACTTTTATTTTTATGTGAAGAATAAATTTTAAAAATTTCAAAGAAATTCAATTATTTTTCAGCTCACTGTATCGTCTCTTTATGAAATTCAGCCGAAATTTAAATAATTTGTAATTAATGATTTATTGCTGGACGAAGATCTATCAAAAAAGAAGCTGTAGGAGCTCTAGCAGTAGCATCTTTTATGCCCAACATTTTGTCTGTGGATACCAAAAATGTCAATTCAATAGTTTCGGGGATAAAAATTTTTCAACTTTCATTTTCTTAGTTTATTTATGATTTACTAATAAATTCGAAGTTCCTTTAGCTACTTATTAGAATTTCAACTAACCGGTTGGGTGTTGAAATGATAAGAAATCGGAATTTTCAGAGCTGCATCAATTTGATTTAACCAAACGAGGTAAAAATTCCTAAATTCTGTGAATTACAGATTTCATTAGTTTATATCTGTGTTCGTTTCTTGCCTGATCTATACTAAGATATTTCATTTAATATTTAACGTATATCATTGACTAGCACGAATTAAATTAAATATTTCAACGAATTTTAACAACTGAAAAGATTAATTATTGCGCGCATAAAATTTTAGATATATTTCAATAAATATAATTTATTTACATTTGTCACTATCTACTTTATTATGTATGCATCTAACTATGAAAATTTAAATTAGGAAATAGTTGTTTGAAAACTTCACCACATCCAGAATTTAATTTAATGGCCGCGTACTTATCTGCTCTAGTTTCACCAATATTAACAATTGCAATTGACTTTTTTTCTTCAACAGCTTGTAAAATTATTCTATATCCGGAGAATGTAGTAAGAGATGTACCGAGTACCAATAACGCATCAGCTTCGTCAACGGCATGTCGAACTTGTTCAACAGTATGTCTTGGTACATTGTCCCCAAAAAATACAATATCAGGTTTTAATATACCACCACAATTTTCACAAGACGGTAAAACAAACGCTTGGGCTTGTTCATCTGAAAGTTCAATATCACCATCCGGCCGTATTTCTTTGCTATTAGCGCTAATGGTTGGATTTAATTTGTCTAAAGTATGTTGAAAATCTTCTCTATTAATTTTACTATCACAGTTTAAACACATGACAGTGTAACCAGTTCCATGTAATTCTATTACATGACTACTACCTGCTTTTGAATGTAATCTATCAACATTTTGAGTAATAATACATGATACGATGTTTAAATCTTCTAGATGTTTAAGAATTTTATGACTGAAATTTGGTTGGAATTCCGAAAACCTATAATAAATATAAGGAATTATGATTATGATTATCAGAAAAACCAAATTCTGAGTATAGATCAGATAATCGTCTATAATTAAATATGACATTAAAACTCACCTCGGCCATGCGATATAATTCCTAGCCCAATACCTCTTCCTGATATGATCATGTTTTCTAAAATCTTGGTATAAAACAGGCCTTCTATTACTAGTAGCATATAATCCAACTCCTTCAGACCTATAATCGGGAATTCCACTTTCTGTTGAAACACCCGCACCAGTTAAAACACATATTTTGCCTTCGTTTCTTATAAAATTTTCAAGCTGAATTAAATCATTTGGTTTCGGTGGTTCATATTTTGGTACAAAAGAAAGATTTGCAAAATTTTTTAAACCTGAAAAAAAATTAGTTTATATTATTAGAATAAAATTTCTCCGACAACTTTGATAATATGATACTGAATTTAACAGACATCTATCAATTTTTTAGATTTTTATTACAATTTAATTAAAATTTCCAAACAAATGATGAAATGTATACCAAAAATTAATTTAATGTAATTTAATTTAATACTATGTAAACTAATGACATTAAAGTTAGCTGTCACTTGACAATTTTTTAATTTTTTTTAACAAATAAATTTGCTCCAACAAATTATTTAAAAAAAATTGCATTTGTAGTTTTTTAAAATTTCTAAATGTCAATTTTTTTTATAAATTTTTTTTACCATAATTTATTTGTTACAAAAATTTTTAAAATCAACTATCAGCTAAGTTAATTTTCATCATAAACTAAGCTAAATAGAATGACTGCGCTGCTTATCTTTCTATTTAAAAAATATTTTTGTAAAACAATGTCAATGTGATACAAATAAAACCATTATTATTATTATTATTATTATTATTATTATTATTATTATTATTAATTAATTAAAATTTATATTTTTATAATAATAGAATTGACGTTTATTTTTAAAAATAAAAGAACAAAATTACTCTGAAAAAATAAAAAATTTCTGTTTGCTTACTCGAAAATAACCACGATCCAGATGTTTTCCTTAAATTTCTAAGGATATTAACTTCATTCATTTTTCAATAGTTGTAATCAATATTTTATAATAATTCTATTTTATTTTTATATAACTAACAAAATTACGGAGCTTTATTTTACTGCAAAAAAATAGCAATGTATTCAACCTTGATTCATACATATTTTGTAAATATGTTATTGTATATCTATACTAACTATAACTGCAGAAGTATAATCCGGACATTGCCGAACATTTTACGTTTGGTTCACGAAGGTTAACATTTTATGTAGCGTTCTCGTATTTTGCCGCGCAAATATAGTTATGATCAATGATTAGTAACCAACAAAATACTGCGTAAACGGTGAGTTAAAACTTGAAAAATTATTATTTATGTTGTTACATAAGTTTTTGTCTATGGATGAAATAAATAACTAAGCAATAAGTAAAATGAATCAAAATAATTAAATAATTGTTTTAATAATAAAACTTTTAAATCATAACATACTATATGAATATGTTGACGCTACGTCGCTTAATTCAATTTTACACTAAAGGATTTATTTAATTTTATGGTATATATTTACATAATTTTGAATGAAAATCAAAATGAAAAAATTATGTTTTATTCATTTATCTATTTTTTTTAAGGAAGAATAAAGCTAAGCTATTTAAATACTGCTAAAAACAATGGACAGTTCAACGGAACATGAAATAGATAATGATACAACCAGGTTAAAAACTAACAAAAAACGAGTACATGTGGATAGTGACGATAATGACGAGATAGTTACTAAAAAATCCCGAACTGAAAATGATGAAAGTGATTCTTCAGAAAAATATGATGATAAGGAACCAATGAAAGATGAACTAACAAATAAAATTGAAACAAATTCCGATGATCAAAATAATCCGAAAGTAATTATTTTTTTATTTATTTTCACTTTTTGGTACATCGCGTTACAGATGCCATGAGGGCGTATAATAAAAATTCTGTTTGTTTTCCAAGTCCAAAAAAATTTTTAGTTTGAAGAATAATTTTTTTTTGCTTTTCGACACGTTTCATACAAAAATACGTTAAATCCCGAAAAAAATTTTTTTTTTATACGCCTTTATGACTCGGCACCCACCTCGGATGCCGTAAGGGCGTATAAAAAAAATTTTTTTTGGGAACCGAGGTATTTTTATATGAAACGTGTTAGAAAAAAAAAAACAGAATTTTTATTATACGCCCTTATGGCATCCGAGGTGGGTCCCGGGAGCCATGAGGGCGTATAAAATTTTTTTTTTAGCATTTCTCCACGTTTCGGATAAAACTAAGTCGATTCCCGAAAAAAAATTTTTTATACACCCTTATGGCTTTTCACCAGGACCTTTTGCCGGTATACGCTTTTATGGCATCTGGAACGCAATATTCAAACCTTTCTTTTGATTTACAGGACAATGAACATACTTCTGAGAAAAAGGATGTAGATGATAAAGAAGATGAAAATGACAAAAATTCGGAAGATTCTACTGATAATAAAAAAACTTCAACAGAATCAGAAAAATCAGATGATGATGATGATGATAATGATAATAAAAAAGCTTTAACAGAATCAGAAAAATCGGATGATGATAATGATACTAAAAAAATTTCAACAGAATCAAATGAATCGGATGATGATAATGATAAAAAATCGAATAGCAGCGATGATAGTACTAAAGTTAAAAAGACAAAGAGAGATAGAAAAAAGGTACAAACAAAAAAGAAGAACGTCAAACGAGATACAGATTCAAAAGATAGTTCGAGTGAAGAAGACTGTACAGAGAAAAAAAAGAAAATCCAATCTTCTGGTCCCCTGTCAAAAAAAAATGGTAAGTCTAAAGGAAATAAAGAAGAAAGTGATAAAAATACGAATGATGATGACGATAAAAATTTGTCTGAAGATGAGAAAAAACTTGACTCCAGCAAAAGTGATGCCTCTGAAGAAGAAAAAGAAAATCATAATCGTTCAGATACCAATGACATCAGTAGTGATTCAGAATCAGAAAGTCGTAAACGAATAAACAAAAAACAGAATACTAAATCAAAATCTTCAAAAACTCCTAAAGTATCTAAAAGTTCTAAAATTTCCGACCACGTTCAAAATAAAAAAAACAAACATAAGAAGAGTGACAATAAAGACAAAAAAGTTATGAATAAAAAATCTAATGACTCAGATAATTCAAAAAATTCATCTGACAGTGAAGAGAATTTCAGTGACGATGAAGATGAAAAAAAGGGTCAAAGCAAAGGAAAAAAGGTATTTTTACTTTTTCATAATTCGTAATTAATATATTGAATTTATGTTATACTGTTCTAAATTTTTTTGTAGCCGCGAGGTTCCGTTAACTTTGATAAAAAAGTGAATTACTTGAAAAAATATATACGCATGGCTGGTATAAGGGTTCAATGTTATAAAAGATTATGGAAAGATTGCAAAAGTAATAAACAACGAATCGATAAGTTGAAAGAATTATTAGAAAAGAATGGGGTTTCCGGAAGGCCATCTGTAGAGAAATGCAAGGCAGCAAAAATTGAACGTGAACGTATTCAAGAAATTGCTTCTTTAGATACTGCAAATATTATTTCAGAAGGTATTTATATAAAAAATTAAAAAAAAAGGTTGATCTCACTTATCAGCCATAAAATTTTTCGTTATATACATTTTTTTTGGCATTATCTATTTACTTAATTATTTTTAACAGGTCGTGTTAACCGATCTCGACGAGCTCCTGTAAAAAAACAGAAATCTCCTACTCCCCCACCAGTTTCTACAACCGACCATGAAAAAATACGTAAGAGAATTAAATTAATAGTCGATAGTGACTAAGTGTAAGTTCATTGAAATGTTAAATTTAACTAAGTTAAAGTTAACCAATTTTAATAAATAAGTTATTTTTCTTATTATTTTCTAATAATCAGAAATTATAGTATTTATTTATAAATAAGCAAAAAATTCACCCAGCAAATCAATATAATGTTTTCCTTAATTCAATGATTGTAAATAAAAACTTGTTAACATTCAATAAAATATTATGTCTTGATCTGAGTTAGACTCATCATACATAATATATAAATTAAACAATTGTATTATTTAATGAGTTTTTGTCTTTCAATATTATCAAAGAATGTACTATTTCTTTTTATTAGACAAAAAAACTTTTGTGTGTATTATTTTTTTTTTAAATCTGTTTTACTTCATAAAATGAAATAAGTATTGAAGTCAAACTTATTTTAAAAAATAAAAGTTTATGAGTTATCCTAGTGTATAGTGCCAAGTACACGTACTTTCAGTCATTCAGTTTTTTTTTCTTAATTCTTGTAATTAGTAAAAACTTTTTTGTTTGTCATAAACATGAAATGTGTACTTGGCATGATACAACAGTGATTCATTTATTATAGAAAAAATCTCAATAAAATTTGTAAAAAGCTAAATGATGCGAAAAAAAATAAACATATATTCAGAATCTATCTCGTGTTTTCTGTTCTTATTTAATCAATAAATGTTATTCAAACAGATAAAAATTATATTTAAAAAAAAGTATAAAATCTTTATTGTTTTTATGATTAAACAGTCGGGTAAAATCGATCGAAATATTATGATGTACATTATTCGAAATTATTGGCTCATGAATCTATAGGAAAATCGTAGAAAATAGATATAATTTATAAAGTAACTATTTTAAATTACTTCTTACTATTTTGACACATGTGTTCACAGATATTAATGAATTTAACAATAACGAAACAAGCAAATAGAAGTACTTCTTTTATTATTATCTTAGAGCTTAAGATTTGGAAAAAATCGTACAAAAGTTTCCTAAAATATTGTTAATGTTTAAACAATTAATTATCGTACATAAAGTAAAAACTTTTTAAACTTAGCCGAAGAAGCTTTCAAGCCAGGTAAATATTTGGAAGCAGAAATTTGTAATAATTGAAGAATTTATCAGAACGTTTTGTGTTAAAAGTGTAAAATTTATTACAAAGTTTTTCAATCTGGATTAAAAATAAAATTATTTTTGTCGGTATATTTATTTATATAAATATATTTTAGCATCGGATAAAATTTTAACGCGGATTGAGAAACTAATCCTAAGATTTAAATATTTTTATTTAGTAAAAAAATAATTATTTGCTTGTATTTAAATACTCAGTTATACATTCTTTACAACAGAATGGTTTATCTTCTTTTATTGCCATTCGACCATTTAAAAGACTCTTTTTACATGTAGCGCAACAAAAACATTGATCGGTTGCATGGAAATTAAGATTCTTGACCACTACGCCTTGTTGATCGGCAGCTATTACTTGATGACATTTATCGCATTTTTTCGCATATGTTTTTTGATAACAAAGTAAACAAAGTGGTCGATCATTTTCAGAAATGTACTGTTGTCCTGCCAATGGAACATCACAATCCCAACAACAAAAATGTTTGACATGATAATTGTGTCCTTCGGCAACAGTGTACTCTCGTACAAAGATTAACTGTAAAAATAAAAATTTAATTTAAATAATTTATTAAAATAAACATGTATTGAATAAAAATAAAAATTATCTTACCTCATCACATGCAAAACACCTTGGTATTTCTAACAAATTAGCAAGATCCCGAGCGCAGTAAAGTTTATCTTTATAATAAAAGTAAACCAAGTCAACGAGCAATTCATTACAAGTTGAACAAACAAAACATCCAGGATGCCATGTTGCATTTTTAGCTTTCTCTACAGTTACAACTACATCATTAACAAAAATTCCTTCCTGACATTTATGACACTTTTGTACTTTAGATTGAGTTATCGATAAATCATTTGTTGCCTCGGCAAGTTGCTCAATATTTGGATCTCTTTCGAAAATTTTCGTTTTTCCAAAAGCTTCTTCTGGGAAAATGGGATTGTTAAGATTTTCTGATCTAATTATCGAGTTTTCAGGAGTGCCATAATTACTTAATTGAGCTTGAATAAGTTTTGAATTATTATTTTGATTATTAGTCTCTACATTTTGATTAATATGACCTCGAAGATTTTGTTCCTCGCCATTATCACGTATTAATTCACGCGATTTTGATGAGTTATGTAAATCATCCAGTTCTTCTTCTTTTCCACAATATTTTGAAGCAAGTTTTTCACGGATAAATGAAAGTTCGTTTTTGTCTAATGTACTCCCTATGATATCTGAAGCATGAATTGCACTAGGTGGTAATAATGCTTCTGACAGCAATTTATCTGCTAATATAGAGTTTTTATGTTCTTGTGAATTTGATTCCCGTAAATTCTTGCATGGTTCATTTAATTTTGTCGACCATTGCGGAGAATTTAGAGTATTAAAATGAGTTTGTGATTGATTTTGATGATTACTATCAATTTTCTGGAATGCTGGATTATTGGAAGAATAATTATTAGAATGTAAATTAGATTGTGCAAAATTTAACGCTGGATTATGATTATCACAATGAATAGGATTTATTATAGAGGAAGACGTTGGTCCTGTTGTAGTTAATCTACTCTGTTCTTGATCTGTATTATTGTTCATGCCTACAAGATTTTTATTCAACGAAATATTAACCGGATTTTGTTCAAAATTACTGTTGTTCAACTGTCCAACAGAAAAATATTTATCATCATGAGGCAGTCGATTTATATTCGGAATATTTAAAGCAGGATTACGAGTATCAGGAACCATATCAACTTAAGCAACTCGTCCATCGTTTTTCATATTTTCAAGAATATGATGGTATCTAGCCATTTTATGGCTATCATTAGTTATTTGTCCTAAAAGTGGACCACGAAGAGTTTCAAGTACTCTTGGAGCTATTTCTGGATCATTAACTGATGTACTGAAAATTTGATTTGGATTATAAATTTCTTCTTGGGACGCTAACGGAGTTGAGTACGATGATTTCATAGATTTAGGTATAAAACTGCTGGGTGTTCGAAGATTCGGAGATTGACTATTTATCAAACTTGGTTTATGTTTTGGAGTAAAGCACTCTGAAGCATTTGCTGGTGTTATTAAAGATTTTTCAAAAGGTTTTGCGGTTATTATCTTGGAAACCTTTCCTTGGCCAACATATTTTTTCAAATTTTCGAGATACTTTTCAAATTGATTTTTTTCAGAATCTGACAATTCATCACAAAGTTTATGATCAATGTCATGCAAAGGAAGTTGCTTTTGAAGTTGTTGTTTTCTCAAAGCAGCACCCACGGACCCTTTAATAGGTAATTTATCTTGTGGCAATGCTTTCATGTAATCAGCAGCAAGTTCTTTTGTCGTATTGGGTGGTGCCCATTCAAATGTTTCTTCATTGTCTATCTGCTGTTTGTTAATTTTAAGAACTGAAAAAAAAAAATTAAATGATTATGACAGTTATTAGTTTATTTTTCAAATAATCTGCTTTATCCTACATGTTTTGTATGTTAAAGTAAAAACATTTACTTACCAATTAGTTTGCATTTAGATTTTCCTGAAGGACCAAATAATAAATCAAACTGTGGAAATTCATCAACAGGGACATCATGATCATCGTGACCACATTTACAATTTTTACATATTTTTCTCCAAAAATGTAAATCAAGACCTGGACAATTAGATACGCACTTTATGCACGGAGCTCCGGCACCAACTTCATGAGCTAGTCGCGGCTGAAAAAATACATTTATATTTATTTACCTACACTATTTATTAAAAATTTTTAATTTTCGATCAGTCATCAAATCATGAATTTTGCTGTTTGAAGGGGAACACCACTATGACAATCGAAAAAAAGAGGTGATTTGCGGGAATTTGTTTGACAGGGAAAATAAAGGAATTTGGGGATCGGATTTTTTTTATTTTATTCAGGGTACATTAAAGATTATTACCCTAAATTTTTATTAAAAATAATTAATTATCACAAAGTTATTAACAATCTCGTAGAGCACTAGAAAAAATTTCCCCCTCCATGGTCGGTTCGATAACTCAAAAACGGATCATCTGAAAATAAAAACCCAAATTGCTCTTTAATCAGTAAGGGAGTAGTTATCGTCGCACGTATGGAATTAAAAAAATTTTTATTTTAAAGATTTTTTAGCCGGGTTAAAACAAAAGAAAAACAGTAAGAATAGTAAGAAAATTTTCAATCAGTCGCCATTTTTTTTAAAATAAAAATTTTTTTAATTCCATACGTGCGACGATAACTACTTCCTTACTGATTAAAGAGCAATTTGGGTTTTTATTTTCAGATGATCCGTTTTTGAGTTATCGAACCGACTATGGAGGGGGAAATTTTTTCTAGTGCTCTACGCGATTGTTAATAACTTTGTAATAATTAAATGTTTTTTAATGATACTGAAGTTAATGGTCAGCTGTCAATTAAAAAAATTTTTTTAACAAATTAATTACAATAAAAAAAAGCTTCTAAAAATTTTCATTTCCAATTTATGAATATTAACTTAGCAGATAGTTGATAATTTTAAGAATTTTTGAAACAAATAAATTATGGCCAAAATAATTTATAAAAAAAATTGACATTTAGAAATTTTAAAAAACTACAAATGCAATTTTTTAAAAATAATTTTTTGGAGCAAATTCATTTAAAAAAAAAATTAAAAAATTGTCAAGTGACAGCAAACTTTAATGTAATTTGTAATTTTTATTGATTTTCACATGTGCAACTTTTTAATTAAATTATTTTTTAATAATTTAGTTGATATAAAATTCTAAAAAACTTTTAATATCTGTCAACTTCAGTGTTATGTTTTTTAATAAAAATTTAGGGTAATTTTCTTTAATGTACCCTTGAAAAATAAAAAAAATTCGATCCCCAAATTCTTTTATTTTCCCTGTCAAAAAAATTCCCGAAAATCACTTCTTTTTTTCGATCGTCACAGTGGTGTTCCCCCTTAAGTTTAAGATAAACATAATCTATTATCGATAATAAAAAATAAGAATATTAAAATAAAATTTTAAATATTTCTATTTATATATTGCATTAAAAATGATTTTTTCAATAAAATAATTCGAAATGTACCGTTGGTTTTATTAAATGACCAACCACTAAGTAAAAAATAAATAAAATATAACGAACCTTTCGCTTACGATTTTCGAGCTCTAAAAGCCACTTTGGGCGATTATCATCTTCGACTTGGGTATTTGATTCCATTTTTTATAAATAATCCAGTATAAAATAAAACTAACTATTAATTAATATACGAGGTTTTAGTATTTATTGGAATTATATTAGTTTGATTACACGCTACATATTAAACTTTTTCGCTGACTGAAAGACTCATCTTTTCTTCACGTACATGCTGTACACTATAAAGCCCCAGTCTGACTCATAACGCCCCACTCTTTTTTAGAGGACATTGAGTCACAGCTGACTTTTACACTGACGTACTTTTGTAAATTACATACGTATATAAAATATATATTTACGTAAAAGTAAACAAATAAAAGTAAATTTTTTAATAGTATATAGCAAAAAATAAAATTTTTAATTTGTTTGTACATTTATATTAACTTCAAATACCAAATTATAATTTATTAAAAGAACTTTTGTCACTTTTAAAAGACCCCCCTTTCCCCCCTTCTCCCACTGTTTTGGTATTAACATTGGTACCACCAGATTGAATTGTTACAATTGTAGATGAATTTTATGACATTAAAATTGGCTGTCACTTGACAATTTTTTAATTTTTTTTAACAAATAAATTTGCTCCAATAAATTATTTTTAAAAAACTGCATTTGTAGTTTTTTTAAATTTCTAAATGTCAATTTTTTTTCCCATAATTTATTTGTTTCAGAATTCTTAAAATTATCAACTATCTGCTAAGTTAATTTTCATATGAATTTTAAAAGAGAATTTAAAATATAACTACTAAAATTTTGTAACCCATAAAGATACGTCAGATTGTATTATCAATTCTAAGCATTAGTTGAGCCAAGTTTTTTCCATTTTCATCACCACAATAAATCTTATAATACTTAAGTTAGCAGTCAGCTGTTAATTTAAAAAATTTTTTTACTGAATCAATTACAATAAAAAAATGCTTCTAAAAATTTTCACCTTCCCCTTGTAATTTTTATTAATTTTTACATGTGAAATCTTTTGATTTAATTTTTTTTTTATAATAATTTAATTGCTATGAATATCTAAAAAAATTTTTATATCTGTCAACTTCAGTGTCATTAAATCTTAACGTTTTGATATTCTATTATTTTGATTGTTTAATGACGTTTTAATATAACTACTTGAGATATGATAAGGTCATTCAATTGATTATAAAAACTTGGCTGCATATGAAAGAAGAGGTCCCTTTTCTTAGAATAACGTTAAAACTAAATTAAAAAATAGTAAATAATATTTACTAAACATATTAAGGTAAAAGACCCAGTTATTGACACTGGTCTAGTTGCTTGACACTTGCAATTTTATTCTAATTAAAAAAATAAAATGTTGTCATAAAACTAATTATCTTAAAATTTATAATTCAAAAATTATATTAATTTATTTATTAGAGTTGATTTTTTTTTCAACTAAAATAAAAGTGTAAGTGTCAATAACTAGGCCGGTGTCCATAACTGGGTCGTTTACCTTACTGGGTATACATGTGTGAAGATTTAGATGATAGATTTTAAAGCGAGTAAAAAATTGTGAAATGAATAAAAATCACAATTAATTTTATTCTAAGTATATAATTATCTACATAATAGGCATAATAAAATCAATTAAAAAAATTTTTTTTCATGCCTAATTATAATTATAATACGCAAAAATATAAATTTATTTACAAGAAAAAATGCAATATTCATTTATGTACTTAAGTAAATATTCAAATATCTAGGATATTTTTATTTACAGAACATATTTCAACATATATTTTTGTTACGTCCATAATATAAAATATATTTTATATTTTTCTTATTTTTTTTGTCATAAAATTTTATAATACTAAAGTTAGCCGACGTTTTTAATTTTTAGATTTTTTTCAACCATTAAATTAAAACAATAAAACATTTTTTAAAAATTGCATTTACTTTTTCAAGTTTTTCACAAATGAAATTTTTTTTTTTTATTTTTTTGTAATAATTTTTCAATAAAAAAAAATTCTAAAAATTTTTAGATGTCGGCTAACTTAATTTTCATAAAATTTTATGATTAATTCCAAACTGATAATTGACATAATTTAAATAATTTCAAAAGGAATGGGTACATCTTATGTACTCACAACTTTATCGGAAGCTTCTTGTGAGATCTGGAATTAAAATATTTCTAATAAGTTGAAGTTTTAAAATAAATTAAACTTTTAAATGTATTTTCATCAATTTTCAATAGTATTCAATTGAAACAATATCAAGCTTTACCTTTTTTTCTCCAATTTTTTCATCAATTAATTTTCTTCAGCATCTTTAAATAATTCATCTAAAATCTCTTGCATAGATACTTTGCGTTTTTCACTGAATTCATGTTTTTTATTAGAGCTTTTTTCTTTCTTTTTATTTCGTTTATTTTTTATCTCAATTTTTTTTGTTTCAGACCAAGGCACTGTATTTTTCATACTCGGTTTTTCATTGCTAGGCCATTTCCCAGTTTCACGATAAATATTAAGATTTTCTTACTTTTTTTTTCTTTTTGCTTGTTTTTATATTCGATAAAATTAGTATTAATAGAATATTCTCCAATAGACTATGAATTCCGATTTTTTAGTTCTGTTATATGTGGTATTTGTAAAAGACCAAAAGCCTTAGCTGTCAGAACGATATCGAATTTTTTTCTTTTAAAATTTTATGAAATTCATAATATTCTCCGACTTTATCTATGAAATAAAAGCTCTATCACCCTTGTCGAATAAAAGCTTATCACCGAGCTGTAAATTTCTCATTGAATTCAAACATTGTTGAAGGACCAAAATACCTTTTAAACTATTTTAGTTTTTGATTTATTTTCCTCAATAACCAAAGTAACAGTGCAAAAATTGCTCTCCAATGATTAATGTAAATTAGAAGTCAAATTCACGACAAATCCAGACTTTTCAAATATTGCTGTTAGATTGATGCCAATCTGCTAACGCAATTTAGAGTCAGTGCGAGGTACAAATTGATGACAAATAAACTGTAAAAATTGGAATGTTTCATTAATAAAACCGAAAATTTTATGATTTCTTTCAGTCTATAAGTAGTTTGCAAACAAATTGAGAGAGGTAGGCAGAAAGTTCCGAGATGTGTTTACATCAGTGAAAGGTTATATGCAATTAGACATCAAAAAACTATTTCCTCTAGGATTTTGTATTTGCTGCGTTTAGAGAGGATGAAATCGTACTTTCTGAAAACGTACTTCGTTGTTTAACCAGGCCCTCACTTTTTTTATTTATGTGATCCTTGTTATGTTGATGTCCTATAAACACACGAAAATTTAATTGAAGTATACAAGTTGAATAAAATAAAAATTGGATGGAAATTAAATAGATACCTTCAGTTATTTTTTAACTGTGATATTATAATTTTTTTGAAGACCGTTTAGTTTGTCTTCTTCAGGAGGTAAATGAAATTGGTACTGTATCAAATAAGTTTAATGTACTGAGAATCTTGGAGAAATTGACTTGAAGTTTAACAGCATAGCTTATCATTTAATTAAAAACTGGATTTTCATTTTATTAAAAAAATATCATTAAAAGTTTTTATTCGGAAAAATTGACTAAAATATTGAATATCAATTTATTTGATAAGGATTGGAAAGTCAAAAAAGATGATTATAAATATTAAATACTTGTATATGTTTTTAATTATTCATTTTATTTTGATGTTTTTTTTTCTTAAATCTCTTTGATATAAAATTTGTGTCTAACGATGCCACGTAGCAAGCTTATTTCGTCAAGAGGAAAATTTATTTTCCACACATTCATATTATTATCTTTAATATCGTCGTTATTATGTATTAGTCTCGTTCATTTTTTCATAATTTTGTTGATTCAAAATATGTTTACACCATTAATTTTTTCAACTTTCGAATTATTATTAATTTTTTAATTGATTTGTAATTCTTAATTAATTTAATAACATTATTTATTTATATCGCATCATATTAATTTTAGACTTTTCCGATGTTAGGTTCTATTTATACATTTACATATTTAACTCGTTTACAAGCGTTTTATAGAAATTTAATTAATATATTATAAATATGGTAATTATATAAATTTTAATTTATAAGTTTAGCTGTTTATTTTAAATACAGTAATCATAAAAAAACTGTACTTTAAAATATTAATATTGTTGATATTTAATTATTAAATAAAATATTCAACATTTGTATACGAGTTAATTCATTTTCTTCTCACGATTGAATTATAACTTTTCTCTTTCATTTCACGTATGTTGATGAAATTGAGAAAATTTTTTACATATATTTTTCTCAATTACCCACAATTTTTTTATGCTCCCAAAAAGCACTTTGTTATAAAAATTAATCAAATAATGATGATGATGATGTTGGTGATAATAAATTACTCTTCGTAATATAACATTAATAAATTATTAATACGCTTGTTGAATTTAAAATATGACCTATTTTTTTGTCATATTCTCATGCTAATTACAAATATAACATAAGAACGAAGCTACATATTCCGTATTTAGTCTAACAATTGTTTAATCAATTTTCGAGTATAATTAATTTATTTATTTTTATTCAACTATTGTACTTGCAATCAACAACTATAACGGTAGTATTCTTATGAAGTTTAGGAATGATATTCTTATTTTCATATTACTACGCGAGTATTTATACCCATAAAATATTTTTCAAGACGAGTAATTTTGTTTTTCTATATCTTTTTATTTGATTTTTATAACGCAATGAGAACCGAACTACATATAAACATAATAAAATTTTTCAATTTTAATTTTACGAGCACATAGTTTTTCATTAATTTCACAACTAAATTTCATAACTAAATTAGTGGGCGCATATCGAGCCGAGGAGCTACTTCATCTAGAAAAGTTTTATTTGTGATCCAGCACTTAAAGTTTTTCTTTGCCTTTGTTTAGTTTAATTTTTTTTAGCTAAATTATCAAGGATGAAAAATAATTAAATTTGATACCTAATCAGCAAAGCAAGAATGTTTAAAAAAAAAAAAAAAAAAATTAAAGATTAAGTCAAATAATTTGTTTATTTCAACAACAATCGTTTGACTAAACTATAATTTAGTTGAATTGATTTATAATGAATGAATCAGGGACGCAAATTTAAGTAAAATCTACGCAAAAACCCCGAAGTGTCACGTAGGTTACATTTTTTATTTTACGATCTTATAATCGTTTGTAAGATTTCAGATGTAATGACAATCAAACCGACAAACGGAAATGTATTCCTGAGTTGAGAGAATAGTTATAGCGAGTAATAATTAAATATAAATTGAGACGCAATATTTTTTTTTTTTTAATTATTTATTTATTTTTTTAATTATTTGAGCTGATTAACATAACAGTGTTATTTAGTATTGCATTGAAACACTGCTCTTATGAAAAAGAAGTTATTCATTCATCATACATCTCAGTTACCAATAAAAAATAAATAATAAGGTACGAACTTGAGCATTATGTAGAAGTGTAATAAAAAAATTTCAATGCAAATTATCAGCAGCAATTACTGACAGTAAATACTCAAAACAACAGATGTAAAAAGCTCAAATAAACTCACTTTTATTATTCAAGATCTATTTATTAATATTGAATGTTTACTTAGAGCCTTTTTTATGCTTCAATATAAGTTATTTTGCGCCTCAATAAAAATACTAACGTTTCTCTCTTCTCAACCGACGTCGTAGCTATTGATTATGAGGTAAAATAACTGGTATAGCTTGTTGAGCACCAGGTGGTGGTTGAGCTGGTAAATACGGCATGTGTTGCGGTGGAATTGATAAATGTGGTGGAATTAATGGACACATTAATGGGTAATTTGGTGTGTGACCTTGAGGTGGTGGCTGTGGATATGATGCTTGTGGTGTACCCGATGGATTATAAGCACCAGGCGTATGCTGGGGATTTTGATTAGCCGGTGATTGTGTTTGACTCTGAGGTTGTTGTCCTACGTGATGTTGATGAGGATGTCCGTGATGTCCCATATATTGAATACCAGGATTTTGAGGCCCAGGTGACTCATGATGATGATGATAAGGCGTAGCCATATGTGGCGGTGGTGGTTGCGCTTGCACCATACGAACCATTTGTTGATAAGAAGGTTGTCCTGGATAAGGCACCTGAAATGATGGATGCAACGGAGCAGGAGCAAGCAATGGTTGGCCTGTTGCGGCTGCTACTTGCATTTGTGATGCAATATCTGGTGCTCGATGTTGCATCATTGGTACTAGAGTAAAGTTAAAAGATAATTCAATAACCAGGGATTTTTATAATAGTTGATTGTAAAATATAAATATAATCAAGAGCTTGCGTCAGTACCTAGATATTGACCCTTCCTGAACCTCGCTACAGGTTGGGCTTGGGGCTGAGAAAAGGCGGTTGGTGGTTGACTTGTCATGACATAGGCTGGTGTCATAACTACTGTTGTAGGCATAGCTCCAGAATATTGTGGTGTTTGAGGTGTGTGTGGTCTGCTTGGAGTTGGTGTACTTGGCGATCGCTGAAAGATATTATCAGTCTTCATTATTTGAATTAACAGTTTAACTAATGTATTTTCGTACCGGTGTAAATGGCTTTGCGTTTGGATTGAATTCTTTCGCATTTGGATTTAATGTTGACTTTTTAAACGAAGTTGTTATTTTCTCAATAGCAGGCTCGTGACTTTGCTGCATCGGCGGTGTGGTTTGTTGCTGTACTTGAGGTGGTGTTGTAGGCCGTAAAGATGTTGAACCTGTAGGTGGTTTTGAAGCAATAATTGGTTCTTCTTGTACCGTTTGATGTTGCTGTTGGTGAGACCCTTGATGCTGTGGAGGCTGTGGTAACGGCTTTTGATGTTGATGAACGGGTGGATGATGTGATGGTGGCATAGATTGTTGTGTATGTGTATCTTGATGATGCGATTGTTGTTGTTTACGTGGAATGGATGGAGTTTCCTGCGTTTGTGGATCAGCTAACTTGAAATCTGATGAAAATTGTCTTAATTCAGCGTGTTGTTCATCTCTTGGTCTAGGAGTTGAAATTTTTCTATGATCAGATTTACTAGTGAGAAGATCATTGCGCTGACCTTCAAGAGAATTTTGTTGCTGAATAGAACTATGAGGAGTATGAGGCGATGGCTGTTGTTGCTGCTGTTGCTGTGGTGGAGTTGGTGGTTGCTGCTGTTGTTGTGGTGGTGGTTGCTGTTGCTGTTGTTGAGGCTGTTGTTGTGGTTGCTGTTGTTGTTGCTGCTGCTGTTGTTGATGAGAAGTCGCAGTCTGTGGAAACGGTGCAGGAGGCGCTTTATCTATTTGATAACCTTGTTGTCTTCCTGGGCGCTCTCGTTTGTCAAGATTTAATTTATTTGATGGTGGTGGCTGCTGTGGAGCAAATGCAACTTGTGACATAGTTGATCCGTGTTGATGCTGAGTTTGCATTTGAGGTATAACTGGCATTGCTGCCACAGACAGAGGTTGCGTCGTTGGTGGTTGAACAAACGGAGGCGGTGTGTTGTAAGTAACAACAACACCACTTGGTGGCATGGCCATTATCGGATGTTGTACTGGAGGATGATTTGACGGACCTCCCAGTGGAATGTTACTTGGCTGAGAAGAATTCGTTGTTGATCCCGGAGGTGGATGGTTAAACATATTTTTATTATTTGCTGTACTAGGTGAAGGTGGCGGTGGAGTTGATCGTGTTAATTTCCCAGAATTAACGCTATTTCGTTTTGCAGGAGGGACGTATTTAGGTTCATTATTTGGTCGAATCACAGCAGCAAAACGTTCTTCTTCATCACCATTTTCAAGATCTAATCGAGCTTTATGATTAGGTTGAGCCTCTATTTCGTTAGCTATCTCTGATGCTTTTTGCTCTTGATCCTTGAATTCCTTTGTATCTTTACGATGTAATGGAAGAGTATAACCAATCAAAGACGGTTCAAACGTCGTCTGTACACCATATATTTGTTCATTTCTACTGAACATTTCATGAGCAGACCAACCATTCTGAAAAAAAAAATGAAAGAAAAACAATAATAATAATTGTTTCAGATATTTAAACTTTGAATGTAACATTAATAAATAAATTCATACAGAAGTTCCGTCCAATTCATAATCGTCGCCATTTATTGTTGCTGGTGCATCCCATGGTTCAAGTTCTTTTTCTCCTACTAAGCCATTAAACTTACTAATTGATGTGTCAGTTTGAAATGTATTTCTTATTGCGTAATCTAAGTCTACATCTTTTGCAGACATTGTAATAATATCTTGTGGTTTGAATATAAGTTTTTCAACCACAGTATCTACGCAAATCTCGCCCGAGCTCTCTACACGATGAGCCATTTCTAGAACTACTTCAAATTGGCTAGAAAAAGTTCTAAATATACCTTCGTATAATGAACCATTTTGAGTTTGGATCTGTAAAAAAAAAAGTATAAGTATATATAAACATGTTTACTTATATATAAATAACAACTACAAATAAAATTATTTAAAATCAATCAATAATAAGGATTAAATTAATCAATTAATTTATTGGTTACCTGAACTATATTGCCAACATGGCTTGTTATCGCATGCATAAAATGAGCATTGTTGTAAACCCCTTCGGCAACAACACTTCTCTCTTGAGGACCTCGAGCTCGAGGAGATCTATGAATACAAATAATTTGTTACTTCAATCATTATTTAGACATAGAATGTGCTTATAAAAGTAAAACATGACTAAATAAAAGTATTATTGATAAATAAATAATAAAAAAAAAATAAAAATTCTATTAAGTGATTCACAGTTAATTTAATAGCTGACATTTTGATAAACTCAAAAGTAATAAAATAAAATAATTAAAATTATATATATTTATTACCTAGTTGGATTAGAACGATTTTTTCTTTTGTTATTCATGGTACTGATTAAAGAGAAATCCTAGTTACTGAATTGCAGATATTTGTCGCCTGTTAGCTGGGCGCTTTCTCGTTTCTCAGTGTGGACCGGAATTTTGAAAAACTTCCGTATAATATTCAACAAAATAAATAAATTTTTAGTTTTGAACAAAAATTTGAACTGTTCGCTTCAATAATTTTCACGGGAAAATGCCAACTGAAATGATTTATGAATGATGGCAAAGGTCAATTGAGTTGGTATAATTTTGTAACATAAACGAGTGAATTTTGAGGTTATGCTGATGACGCGCCTAGATTACTCGAGGCAAGGTATGTACTAGTAAACACTTATTACTGTGGATAACGAGATAAATTTTTGTTTACGAAAATAAAATAAATCACTAGCCACACCTCGTGGCAAAGATTACTGACAATAGAAGAGAGAGAAGACCAACTTGGGCCACCACGAAAATTGTAATTCTGTGCCGTGTGTGACGTAACTCAGCGCTCTTCTGCCCCTCGTTCTTCTTAGCTGTCTGGAATCGTCGCGATTATTTTTGAAAAGGAACGGGAATAGTCACGTTTTTACGTTTGTTTATCGCGTAAACCACGCGTCTTCGTATTCATGCGATAACACCCACGACTTCCGATTCCACTCACGCTTATCGAATTTTATACTATTAATCAACATGTGGTGAACGAGAGAATAATCTTTAGTATATATAGATAGATTGTCATCTCGTCTTGATCTCTGTGAAACTCTTAGGCGAGCTTTCACTATCCAATCAGATACTTTCTTTATTGCTGTGTAACCAATCCCGCGTCGACTTCAAAAATGTTTGCATCGCGCGTTTCTTTTTACTGTCTTTTCATTCTTATTTATAATTGCTCTTGAAATTTATTTATACTGTATCAAAATATTTTTTATTTTTTTGGCTTTTAAAAATATACATCTAAAAAAAATTTGTTTTTTTTTTTTTAATTTTTAGTGAATAGAATAATTAAAAAAAAGAGAAAATTCTTTTAGAAAAAATCCTTTTTTTTTCTTTTAGATCAAATAATTGAAATTCCCTAAAATTTTTTTTCTTATACTTTTTATAAGCTTTTAAAAAAATTTTTAGTTTGTTGATTTTTAGATTTCTAATAAATTGGCAGAGCCTCAATTTTATAGCCTATACATATGGATTGTTTTGTATTTTTGATTTAAAATAAAATTATGAACGAACTAATCTTAAAAATTTTGTTGTTTATAACATAAAACTTTTAAATTTTTCTCATCGAAACCTATTGAGGTAGAAAAATTACTAACTGTAACTTCAATAATTTAATTTTTAAGTTGAATTTTTAATAAAGAAAACAATTTAACAATCATTACAAAAAAAATAATAAAATTTAAACTTTTATTTGAATTTTACTTGATCTACAAATAAATTTAAAATCATAATTTGTTCATTTAAACGCTTTTTAAAAGAAAGATTTAATTATAAATCCCAATACAAATTATATTATCAATATATTTTGTATTAACAAAGTTCTGTTTTTAGTTGAATATAATTTTCTCATAAAATATTTATTCTGACAAATTATCGGCTTTACCAAACGAGTTTTCTTCCATGTGAATCGCCTTAAACATGAAGACCATTTATACTATTTATACACTGGTGTACAATCTCTGTAGTTTAAAATTTTCTATTCATATGCCTATTTATTCAGCACTACTTATATATTAAGTAGATTTTTGTGATTTATATTAAGAGCCTGTTTTTCAAATGATATTTTTTTTATTACAACTATACTTATTTTTTTTGTCTGTCTTATGTCCATATAGGAAAAAATTCTGTTTTAGCAACAAACACAGTTTGAAAAACTGGTCCTTTAGCGCTAAGTACAATAATATAGGCGCGAAAAAAATAAAAAGAATAATTTTAAATTATTTCTGAACCTAAATATTATTAGTAAATAATAAAATAATAATAATAATAATTTTATCAAATGGTAACATATATCGGCTGATTCATATCTCGACAAGTAACTTTTCAATAGCACTTTTGCACATGCGTAAAGTAATGTGTGATTTAAAAATTATTATTTTATTGTTATTATTATTATTATTTGAGTCAAATAAAAAAAATAATCGGGCTTGAAAAAAAATATATAAATTAATTAATTTAATATTAATAAAATAAATTATTTTTATTCAACCTAAAACAATAGTTGTTAATTATCATACTGAAGTTAGCGGTCAGCTGTCAATTTAAAAAATTTTTTTAACAAATCAATTACAATAAAAAAATGCTTCTAAAAATTTTCACTTGTAATTTTTACTAATTTTCACATGTCGAATTTTTTAATTTAATTTTTTTTATAATAATTGTATTATTATAAAATTTTAAAATAATTGTTAATGTCTGTTGACTTCAGTGTCATTTTTATAACAATTATAATTATAATTACGCATAATTGTATATTTTGAAATCATGAAAAATATTTGAAGCATGCGATTAATATTGTTAATTTTTTTTTTTTAGTTTGTAAATAAATTTATAAATTAAAACTCATTGAAGAATAAATATTTTTATAGCTTAATCAGCCACTTGCTCAAATAGTGATCATTGCTCATAAACGTTGTAAGATGGTTGCGAACGATCAGAATAGTGAATGTCATAGATCGCATTGAGCTGTTTTACGATCATTTTGATCTTATTTGTTACAAAACGATCAATCTCTTTAACGACATTAATAATATTCATTGCCTGATCCAATTCCTTGTTAATTCTTTCTGTTCTTTCTTGGAAAGTCTCGTAATTTTGAAAACGTGGTTGAGCAGATAAAATTTTAACCACTTTATCTAAAGTTTGTTTGTGATCTTTAGTAAATTTTTCGGCTGTTGCAGTGATTAAAATCATAAAAAAAAAAAAAAAAAAAAAAAAAAAAACAAACAGATAATTATAACATAAAAATCTTTTTTATGCATATGTTTTATCGGAATCAGATAAATCTAAATGTGATTAATCAAACTTAAATAAAAGAATTTTAAACAATCAAATACTCATGCATTCACAAAAACAATAAACAAACTATGTTGAAAAAGATAACAATTTAAAGTTTAATCAGTAAGATAAATAATATTATCAGTTTCCGTTTATAAAAAAACTTACCATAAACATTACTGACAGAATCACGCTTGTTTTCCAGGAAGTAATTTTCATTTCTACAAATGTAAATGAAGATTATATCCAATGTATATACAATATAAAATAAGTTAAAAAATGCTATATTAAATTATGATTATTACAATAACTTAGTACGTTTTCAATGAAAAATTATTTTTATTTACTTTATTTTACAGGGTAAAAATTCTAACACCCAAAAGCATTCAATGCTTCAAGTATATTTTCACAGAATGACAATAAAATAAATCTATAAACTGCTGAAGTCTTACATTTTAATTAAAAATATGCTGACAAAAAAATGAAAGAATTAACAAAAAGATTTAAATTACACTGACCTCATGATAATTTACTGAAATGTAATGATTTGATCATTTAAAATAAGGTTAAATAATTTAATTACATTGACCTCATTGTAATGAGTTGGAATGCATTTATTTTGTAAAAAATAATTCACATATGAAACGAATGTTACAAATTTATTCTTTTCCTATTACTAATGTTGGATTCTCTGAGCAAAAATAAATCTCAGTTACAAACTTTTAGTTTTATATTTTAGATATTTGGTTCTTAGAAATATTTATTTTAGAAAAATAACGTATTTTCTTTTATTAGTTTTTAAATGTGAAAAACACATTTAAAGCACATTTGTGCAGCTAGAATAAGAAAGCCTGTATAGGCTTGATTTTATGACCTTAGATACTTGAGTTGTACAAAAGACTCCCTATTGTACACTGTACAGTACCACCAAATATTACGGTCTTAGTTAAAAAGAAAAACATGTGTTTTACTAAGGACAATACAGACGGTTGGACCTAACAATAAAATAGCTTTAAACATTATAGTCAGTCTGCGACTAAACTCTGCCAAGTAACGACACTTCTCTCGATACGATTCCTTTTTAAAATAAAGATTTTATTTGAATCACTCTATGTGGATAATAATCTTGTCTTTTCTCTTTATTTATTATTAATCATATCCATAACTTGCTACAACTAAATTATTAAAATTTCAAAAAGTTAACGTGAGTCCAAAAAATACAGTTAAGATTCAACATAACAAAAATTAACATATATGATATTGTAGGAAATATAAATTTATATAAAATATTAATTATAAACAAACGTTACCTTTATTTTGAGGCTTCAGTTCCTGCCAATTTACGTCTTAACTTGGTTTCAAAATTTTTAGTTGTATCAAGAACTAGTTCCATGACTTCTTTTCTGATTCTTTTTATATATTCTTGAATTTTTGCAGAATGATTGCTAACTACTTTCAAAGCTTTCTCTGATTTTTCGAAAAGAGTATGGAAACATTGAGTTAACTTTTCCTTGAGTTGATTTTCGTGGTATTGTGCGTTTAAAATTTCTGCATTAATTTTATCAGCGATTGGTGAATTTTCCCTTGATATCGTCCCGAATTTCTTCTAGCTAAATAAAAACAAAGTATTTAAGAAATTAATATTGTAATATAAAATTTTTTCGATATTTATTTAATCAGTTTATAGTTTATTTAAATACTTACATCTCACGGTACTTTTTTAACCTAATCCTGGACATTATTAACAAAGTTTGTAGTTAAATTTCAGATTAAATTGTGTTGGACACAGTGTTTTTATCAAGAAGATTAAGTTCTTGTTGAACTTCCATTATTTTTACTTTTCTTATTGAGACATTAGTTACAGCAAAATGGAAATATCATGAGAATAGAAAATTTTTTGTACTTAAAGAATGTATTCTCATCAAAACTCATGGTTTCGAGATTTTCTAGTTTAAAATATACGATGGTTTTTTAACGCAATCTCGTATAAGTATCTCAAAAATGAAAACTTTTGAAAAAATGTAGAAAATTATTTATGAAAAATGAACGGTTGCTAAAAAATAATATTTAGCAATTGTATTTTGTGAAACAATACTATTATTCTAATTATTATTTCATTGTATAATTTTTTTAGTAATACATTTATACTTTATTATTAATTATTCGGTTTAAATTAAAAAAATCGAGATTCTATCCTATAAAAAAAAAGTTGAAGACTTTTTTATTCAACGATGCTCAATAAATAGATTCAAAAACTGAAAAATAATATGAGATTTGATTATTTCCTAGTTTTTCCTAATTCTATAAACGGTTGCGGAATCTAAAGTTGAGAGCTGATCGGATGTATCCCCTGATGGTGGATCGGAGTGACCTAAAAATCGAGAAGAGATGTGTAGATTCCTCAACAGAGAAAAAGGGACATCTACTCAGAAAAAAAAATTTACTTGAATCAAGTAAATAATTTTGAAGAATTTTATCTTCTTGATTTAATTCAAAAAATTTTTAAACTAAGAAATTTTTCTCAGTTTAAGTAAATTTTATTCAATTCAAGAATTTTTCATCTCGATTCAAGACAATGAAACTCTTAAAAGTTATTTTCTTGGATCAAGAATTTTTCTCTTGATATAAGTTAATTTTTTTTTCAGTGTACAATCGAATCTCGTGGTCTGTAAATGATATAAAGAATCGAAACATATCTGTAAAGTTAGCATGGCAAGATTGGCTTATTTTTTGGCTAACAATTTAGTATTAATTTAGGCTCGAAAAATAAAACTTAACGCTTTGAAAAATAAATCAATTATTAGCAAAAATAAGACCGATTCTGCTTAATTTGTCATACTAGCTTTGCGAGTATGAAAAATTCCAGCTGACATAAAACCTAACTTTAGAGGGCTGAGGCCCTACTGAGAGTCAACTTTTCAAACTAAAGTATAGGTAATTGTGTCGGTACTTGAGTGAAACTGGGATATGATATCGCGAATGCTGCTTTTGGAACAATGGACACATCCTATTGTATAAGAATCTTACCTGTCCACGTGAGATTCTGCACACTTGTGGTATCTATATGGATAACTTGATAAATAATATTACGGCATATAGGGCTTTGAAATTATATTGACCTAATTAGACTGGACTGGAATGTATTTATTATGTAAAAAAAAAAATTAAATATGGAGCCGAATATTACAATTTTTTTAACTAAATAGTTGACATTTTAATAAGTTCCTGACTTAAAAAAAATTAAAAATAAAAGTTACAGGCATTAATATATCATGTTTGCATAGTTATTAATTTTAATAGATGTTACTCTTATTTTGGAGCTTCAGTTACAGCCAATTCCCGTAACTTGGTTTCAAAGTTTTTAGTTGTTTCAAGAACAAGTTCGACGGCTTGCTTAGTGATTTTTGCTACATCTTCTTGGATTTTTTCAGAATCTTTGCCAATCGCTTTCGAAGCTTTGTTTGATTCCTCAACGAGAGTATTAAACCCTTGAGTTAATTTCTCTTGGAGTTGCTTTGCTTGGTCTTGAGCATTTGGAATTTGTGCATTAATATCATCAGCGACTTTGTTGAATTTTTCCTTGATATCATCCCAAACTTTCTCTAGCTCAGGATTCTTGGTTTTAATCTTTCGTATTGCCAAAAAAAATCAAAGTATTTAAAAAATTAATATTTTTATATTTATTTAATAAATCTTTATATTAATCAAATACTTACATCTTCAGATACTTTTTTAACATAATCCTGAACATTATTAACAAAGTTTGTAGTTTGAGATTGAATTGTTTTGGCTACAGTCTCTTGATCCGGAAGATTAAGTTTTTTTTGAAGCTCTTCGCCGAAAGTATTGATACTAGCTTGAGCTTGAGTTATAAGATCGGATAATTGAGGAGGCTGAGATGCTACCTCACCAGCAGGCATGCTATACGAACTAGTCACTAAAGCTGCTATTATTATTCCACAAATGGACTTCATTTTTTTTATTTTGTTATTTTTTTTTTTACTGTCGAAAAATTAATTACAACACTTCACGGATTTCTCAAGAATTAAGACTGATGCAATGTTGTACATTTGGATTCTTATATAGTCATTTCTTATCAGTATTAAAGAGGGCAAAGTTCTAGTTATTATCCATTCTTACTTTATACTTGGTTTTCGCAGAACTTTCTAAAGTTTTTGTCATCATTAAAATTTATTTACTTATTGATTTAACGCCTATCGGCTCTATAAACTAAATATTATAACTATGAATATAAATTTATAACTAAAAAATTTAGTTAGAAAAATTTCATTATAACACATTGAAAACTATTGGTTGGTTTATATACACACAATATTTCATAAATGTTCGATATATTATATTCCAAATAGAAAAGTTGATGGAGAGTCACCAGAAAAATTAATGTCATTGCAGTGGCCATTGACTAAATATTCCATTATTCTATTTTTCGATCAACGGTTTATGTAACTTTTAGGAGACTTAATTAAGCTTAAAAATTTACAAGATATTAGCTCTAACTTAGAGAATATGAAGTCGAATTATAGAGAAAAGATAGATCAATGATTTATCGCTGTCTTGACTACACTGATGCAAAAATTAACTTGATTCAAGATAAAAAACTATTTTGCATAATTTCTTTTTCTTGAAATAAGATGTTTTTTTGGATTAAGTATATTTTCCTCGGTCTCAGAATTTTTCTGCTTGAGTCAAGACAAAGTTGTTCTTCAAAATGATTTTCTTGGTTTAAGATTTTTTCCTCTTGAACAAAGTTGATTTTTTTATTAGTGTATCAATCTTAAATTGGCCGTCTATAGTTTTAGTGTTCATTTTATTATTCTAGCATAAAATTCATGAGATAATACGATGTATTTACACACAGAAAGAAAAATTTCTTGACTGGAGAACAAAATTCTTGGCTCAAGAAAATTTTCGGGTGTCTGAAGAAAGACCGAAGTTGTGTTGGCCGAAGTAAAAATTTTTTTTGAAATTCTTTTCTTGGTGAAGTAAGTTTTTCTTAATTCAAATTATCATAAATACTTGATACAATAAATTTTTATATTTGATCAAGATTTTTAGATACTTTAGGGAAGCAGCGCTACCTACTTCAGCTAAGAAAGAAATTTTCTCAAGACAAGAAAATTTACTTCTATAAAGAACTAAATTTTTTGGAGCAAAAGGCTGAATTTTCTCAAAACAAGAAGATTTTCTTGGCTCAAATAAATTTTCTTGGATCAAGATACTTATTACTTAAAGCAAGAGAATTAATTTTGTTGGAATAAGTGAAATTTCTTGTGTCAAAAAAATAATTAGGAATAACAAGAAAATAATTAGGAAGAAAAATATTTTCTTGGCTCAAGTAAACCTTTTTTTGTGCATTATTTAAGATGCATAAATTAACTAAAATAAAAAAAAAGAAGAATATGATGAACATAAAAAATTTTTACATTTACAAAATTTATTTACATCAAGACTGATTAATTGAGATAAAATAAGTCGAACATTTTTCTATTTTATCATAAAATTAAAGACTATTTCATTTAACTAAGCGTTAAATGAATATATTCTTAAACTAATAATTAATATGATGACTGATTGTTGCTGATAAAATTGTACTGTAGAGATATTGAGATTTTTTTCTTTGAAAGAGGAAGATGAAAAATCTGTCAAAGATACTGAAAAGAAATATGATCGGCTCTGTTGGGATTTTCACTTACTAAAAATATCACTTCCCTCTCAGGAAGATAATAGTATGTACAAAACAAGTTACAATTAAGTTAAAATTATTCAAAAAATTTAACAGATTAATTCTTATTGAAGATAAGAATTTGTCATGTTTGGCGAATTAAAAATTTGATTTCATTTCTTTAACGGAAAAATAATAATTTGCATTATTTTCGAACGAGGAGAATGCGGAACAGGCGAGTGGAAGAGAAGGGGTAGGTGTAGAAGGTCATAACAAGATAATACTTGTCTGCGAATGTACATATTACTTCGTATTGTAAAACCAAGTTCGGTTTTTACAATACCCGAAAGGCCATTTTCAATTAATAATAATATTAAATATTTAGATGTAAACTAAAAAAACAAATAATAAGTACTTCTATTAAGAAAATTTATTTGCCACAAAAACATATATTCTTGATAGCTTTCGATAATATATTGTCTCGTCTGAATTGATTAAAATAATTTTTATCCACTGATATTAATGAATTAAATGATTAATTTCAATACATTTTTAAGTCAAGAGTCCTTGTCTATAATTTATTTATTTTTCTTCGTGTAAGTATGATTAAATCGATTGTTTTTCTGCTTTACAGTAAAAACTGTAGCACGAATAACGTTCATGTAATAAAATGCACAACTTAATTAAAAAAAACAAAACTTCTCGGAATAGAAGTTAATCCCATCATAATCATCACACACAACCGATAAAGATACATAATTATTATATGTTGAAATCGCTACTGAGGTCGAATCGGTCAAGATAAAAACATTGAATTTTGTGACATTAATATTTAATTTAATGAAATGTTATTATTTACATATGTTGTATAATTATTGATTGATTTTAATCTAGCCGTCTTATTTTTATTTTCCGTTTTTTTAAATACACATTTTTATCAATGCTTAAGAAGAAGAGTATGTTTTTTTTTTAATTTTCTGTAAAGCTCTGAAATAAAAATTTTGATATAGTCTTCACTCAATCTTAATTTTCGTTTATTTAAATAAAAAAAAATTAAGTTCCGTAGATCAAATAATATAATACATATTTCTTTCTGTAGATTTTATATTTAATGTTTGAATACGTTGTATTTATTATTTTTACTGCTATCAATGATGTGTAGCTGAGTGACATAATTTATGACTCGCATCAGTGTATCATTTTTATTACTTAGAAACGCATATATTTATATTGGTTTTGAAAAAGGATAAAAAAATCTATGTATAAAAAACGAACATTAATTTCTAGAATTTTCAAGTCGTGCTTGCTTAAGAAAAATATCTTCCAGAAAAATTTTCCCAACATTACTTTTATTATTAAAATAATTGAAAGTATATAATCTGAAAACCTTATAATGACTCTGAGACTCAAACTATTAAATGGATCTTATAATTAATTAATAATATAATAAATGTATTAATTTTGGCTACAGAATAGAATTTTATTAGCTGTTGAATTATTATATTACATTATCAAGTAGACATTTTTTTATACTTGAAATAAAAAAAAAAAAAAACCATTAATGATGGCAACAATATTTATTAAAACTATTACTACTGATCACATCTGATAACAATTTAATAACATTTTTTAACAACTATTCTTTCTATTTGAACTATTTTCACTATTTTTAGCGAGCAGCTCCATCGGTTTTAGGAAGAAGTTTGGCAGCTTCAGCTTTTATTTTTTCAGCAGCCTCTTCCATCATTTTTTGACCATCTTTGATCAACTCATTGACTTTAGGATCTTTTATCATGTCTTCAAAACCTTTGCTAATTGTTTCCAAAGCTTTCTTAATTGAATCTTCAATTTTGTTTACACCACCAGCCTCTTCTTGTATTGGTACAGACTAAAATAATTGTTTTATAATGCAAAAGTTTTTTTTTGTAGAATGTTAAAAATTTTTTCTGTAAAAAATTTTATTTACCTGAGTAAGAGATATGATGAAAATACTAGCAATAAGTAAAAATATACACCAGCGTGCCATTGTTGATGTTCGTTCAGGAAGTCAAGATTTCGAGTAAGTAATATCACTGCAACTGATGAACGTTTACTGTACTAATTAAATCGTTTTATAGTTTCTCAACTCTCTCTGAGAAGCTAGTTGCGATAAGGAATACAAAGAGTTGAGAGGTCACTTCATATCTTATTTTTTAAGAACACTTTACTACATGATTTGGATGCAGCGTCGATTAAATTTTCTATTGAATGTTTCAAGGACATTATATAATAGCAGAAAAAATTACAATTGCGAAATGTCAATTAGAGATTAATAATTCAAAATGATTAATAATTTTTTTTCATTAACTATTTATGCTACTGGAATATATGTATTTAGTTTATTTATTTCTACACAATGAATAATGGTTTAAAAAAACTAAAAAATACGTTTCCATAGCAAACTAAACCAAAAAGTCCAAAATTATTTTAAATATTGCAATAAGTTCAAAATAAGAGAAATTGAGTGATTAACAAAAAAATTCATTTTATTATAAAGGAAGCGTAGAATGCTTGATATTTGTTAATCTTATGAGATATTTGTAAAATATATTTATGCTACAGAAATTTTTTGAAAAACACTCCTCGCTTATTTTATAATAAAATAAATTTTTTTGTTATTAATGACATTAAAGTTAGCTGTCACTATTATAATTTTTTTTATTTTTTTTAATAAATAAATTTCCTCCGAAAAATTGCATTTTTTACTTTTTTAATTTCCTAAATGTCAATTTTTTGGTCTCATTTTTTTTGCCATAATTTATTTGCTAAAAAAAAATTTTTTAAATTAATTATCATCTGCTAAATTGATTCTCATTTGTTATTATCATTTTACTCTATATTTTAAGTTTACCACAAATCATTCAAAATTTTTGTTTTTTTAAATATTATTTATTTTCAAATTTTTTAATGTAGTTGCAAACCAAAAACGTTGAATTATAATATTTTAATTAAATGAACAAAGAAGAATACTCCCTGTTATTTTATGAATTGTATTTACACTTATTCAGTTAAATTACTTATTTTTTTATTCTGATCCTGATTAGAACAAAAGTTATCAACTTATTTTTTTGTCATAGATTCATAATACGAGTAAAAAATTTTAAATTAATTAGACGTCTTGGTATCAATAAAAATCACGCTGAAAGATTCCATAACATAGATACACACAAACACATACATACACATAGGTCAAGGTAATTAAAGCTTGTATTAAAAGGTTTCTTGGAAAGCCGACTAAAAGTTTTAAAATAATTTTTAACAAACATTGTTTTAAGAATTTCTTTTTAACTATATCTCATTAACGAACCAATTTTAATCGAGTTTGTAACATTCATTGCAATCTTTTGAAGCAAAGGACTGATCAGTTTTTTGAATTAATTAATACAGTAATTTAAACGTTCTGATAAGTCTTAAAAAATATTTGGCTTACAAGGAAATTTTCACTTTATCTGCACTGAAAAAAAAATTAACTTGAATCAAGAGTAAAATTCTTGAATCAAGTAAAATTTACTTAAACCAAGTGAAATTTTTTAGCTTAAAAATTTTTCAACTCAAACCAAGAAGATTAAATTCTTCAAAATTATTTACTCGATTCAAGTATATTTTTTTTTCTGTGTGAGACTTCATGGCTTCTTGAATGTTGTTTTTTTTTTAATTTTCAGTTAATCTTTTTTTTTTCTATTTGGTTTTACCACCGGTTTTTTATCCACTTCAAAAATTTCCACGAGTTATAATATATTTAATTATTATTTATGAGTCATATGAACTTTTACGGGTCATTACATCAACGTCAAAAACAATCATGACAAAAATCTAAGACAGTATCTAAAACGTAATATCTAGTAACTGAAAAATTATGAAATGAATCATAATGATAAGACAACTGAATGCAAACTTTTATCAACTGATAGATATTACAAATTTTTAATTGATATATTTGATATTAAGAAACGATCATACTTGAAAAATTTTAATATTTATAAAATTAAAAAATTCTTATAGACCTTTTTCAGGTATTCGATACAATTTTAAACATAATTAAACTTTAATATTATTTTGATTAATGAGTATAATTATTAAGAGTTTGCAAGTTTAGATAAAATGAATAAAACATTTTTTTGTTAATAACATTTTTACTTGTAAATTAGATTTTAGATTGTACAGTCAAATTTTTCAATAAATAAATAAATATATAAAACACTGCTCTTGCAGATAAAATATAGTTCAAAGTTATTTACATTGCTAATACATTTGAATTTTTCTTTTTAGTATTTTTTTCTTCGTTTAATTTATAAAAAAATTCAAAATATTTGTGTGCAAATTTTTTTTTATATTTTATTTAGATCTTAAATCATTAGTGACTAAAAATAGTTTACAAAAATTTTTTTAGAAAATTGTACTTAGAGGAATCACTTCCTGTTCTAGAAAATAATTTATTTTTATAAAACAATGAGGAAGATGGTAAAATTTTGTAAGTTGGCAATGGTTTATGATACAATTGTTTTTTAAATAATTCATAATATGGCTGTTTAATTAAAATTTTTGTAGCCGTTGGTTGCTTTTTGTATTCTTTTCGTATATTTGATTTAAGCATGTGCTGAAGACCGCCAAATAGTGCGCCAATTGATTTTGTCACATCTTTCCCTAAATTATGTAATAAATCATGTGCCTTAGAAAAATGATCATGACCGGATGATTTGGTATCAGAAAAAGATTTAAATAGATTTGTAAATAATTCATTAAACACAAATGGTGACGATGAAAGTATTTTATAAATATGAGAAGGATCGAAGATATCTGGTTCTGGTTTTGGTTCTTCAGGCACAAAAAATTTCCTAATATTAGTAGAAATTTCATCAATAGTTTTTCCAAACAGCTGTGATGAATTATGAGGTAAGACTTTCACGGGCATCGAAGTTTTCCTCATATCTTTAAAAAGCATATTGAAAAAATTGGTCGGATTATTGTCAGCATTAGGATGAGCAGTGTCGCTGTTTGATGGAGTCTTTGGTTCTTGATAATTATTTTTCGTGAATAAGTTTCGAAAATGAGAAATTTGTTCACCAATTGACTTTCGCATTTCTTCTGGCAAGTTCCGTAAATGATCGAAGACTTTTATAAGTGGGTTTGTAGATGAAGTTGGCGGACCTTTCGAAGTCGTTGAAGAGTCAATTACTTTATTGAACAATCCTCTCAAGGGGCATTGAGGTAAAATTTTTCGTACAGGGCTTTCAGTCGTGACTGTTAATACATCTCCAACGTTTGGGGATGGGGTCGTTTCGGGCACAGTTACATCCGGTGAATCAGTAACCGAATCAGTAGGCATGTATTTGATTTTATTTTCTAATGCTTTAAATCTTTCTAAAATCAAAATATTTCTAACTCTACTAATCAATTCATCAATCGACTTTTTTATTCTCTCTGGTATGTTGCGTAGATTATCGAATGCTTGAGAGAATGGATTATTGGCTATAGATTTTCCAATTATTGGAGAGCCAAGCCAGTTCTTCACTAAGCCATTTGAAGGTTCTGGGGTAGAAAGTATTTCATGAGGAGAAGAATCAGATGAGTTGTCAACTCTAGAATCGTTATTTGCGATTTTTATAAGTTTTTCATAGTTTTTTTTCGTGAATTGGTTTCTGATATTACTAATCTGTTCGTCTATCGTTTCTTTAATTTGTTTTAGTAAATCACGAAGATTATCGAATACCTGCGAAAATGGATTATTAAATGGAGACTTCAGTAATGATGGAGATTTTAATTTATTCGCAAAAGGATTGTGGAATGAAATATTGTTCGGAACAGATGAATTTGTTATCACATCACTGTTATTATGGGTTGGCATAGGTTTGGATTCTATATATTTTCTTGAGCTTAGAGTATTTCTAATGTTGCTAATTATATCATCGATCGATTGTCTTATTTTCTGTGGTATACTACGTAGATTATTGAATGCTTGTGAAAAAGTATTATTGACTGTAGATTTTCTTAACATTGGAGAGTTAAGCCAGTCCTTCACTAAGCCATTTGAAGGTTCTTGGGTAGGAAGTTTTTCAGGAGGAGAAGAATCAGATGAATTTTTAGTTCCAGGTTCGTTATTTGTCATTTCTTCAACTTTTTTATAATCATTCTTCGTGAATATACCTCTAATATTACTAATCTGTTCATCGATTATCTCCTTGATTTGATGTGGCAAATCACGTAGATTATTGAATACTTTTGAAATTGGATTATTAAATGGAGGATTTAAAATTTTGCGTAACTTCAATACAGTCTCGAAAGGATTTAAGAAGGGAAGTTTTTGGTGGATAGGCGAATGAGATGGATTATCAACGTGATCACTAGTATTACCTTCTGTCGATCCTCGTAGCTTTTGACAACTTCCTGGGGTTAAATTTTTTCTGATGTTATTAATTAGTTCCTCAATGGATACTTTAATTTTTTGTGGTCCGTTCCGTAAGTTTTTTATTACTTTATACAAACCAGTACTTTCATGATTTTCAATTATGTTTGAATGATTTGAAGTATTTTGTGGTATTTCATTAGTTGATAAAAATTTATCCGGAAATCTTTTCAATAAATTATCGAATGGATTAATCATCATTAGCTTATTCGGCCGTTGAGTAAAAGTTTTTACATTATTCTTAATTTTTTCCAATCCAGCCAAAATTGGACAAGTGTTATTATTATCAGAATGATTATTAATTTGTAGCTTTTTTAAAGAACTTATAACCGACTTGAATAATTTAAAATAATTAGCTTTAATCTCTGTACAGCTGTTTCTTATGTTTTCGACATCGGATTTATTAGTCGTTTTGCACGTTAATATTTCATTTATTTTATTACAATCATCAACTAGACTATCGAGCCATTGTTTGATAATACCAACTGTAGTTTTAAAGTACAAATTAATATTTTTATTACAACATGAATTGTTTTGCTGAGTTGTTTCTGCAGGAGGACTCGTTACCATGATTTCACTTAAATTTAAATCATCGTGAGTAAGTAGATCCAAGGCTTCTAATTCCGGTGATTTTGAGTCAACGCTTCGATCGAATCTTTTTAGATTGATCTGAAACATCACAATTTTAATTATAATCAATTTAAAATTCATAAAAAAAATGAAGCTAATGGAGTGGGATTCTAAAGTTGTTGATTTAGTCTAAATTAGTTCATATATATTATTCATGTGTGTATTTTACGCATATAAATAATCGTAAGAAGCTCGTAACATAAGCAATAACTGAAGTTGTGATGGTCAGTTATAAAATGACTTACAAACAAAGAATGGAATTCATTATTTCATCAGTACACGGAAAAGATTATATTTAAAAGAGGAATATTACATTTTAGTACTAAATTTATACTTGCTGAAATAAAAAATTTATAAGCAGAAAATGTTTTTAAAATCCTAAAAATTTTAAAGCGAATTGTTATTTGAAATCGTAAAAAGTATAAGCACTTTTTTTTCATTATTTTTTATGCAAATATTTATATTTAATACTTCCGGTAAGCTAATTAGCTTAAGCGGCCAATTTGATAAAAAAAATAGTTTATGATTTTAAGGGAATATGATTTTGTTTAAATACCATTTAATACTCATCACAAAAATTAAGGGATAAAAAAAAAACTCCAAATTTAAAATTGGCTTTTAAAATTAATTGAAACCCATAGATACTTTTCAAGACGCGCAAAAATTTGAAATGTTTTTTTCAGTGTCATTTTTAAGATTACCCTGGAACCGTATATGCTAAAAAATTTTTATGGCCACATCTGAAGACATGACACTTGAAGCTGGAATTTTTTTTGTTGTCTGACCATTTTTTTTTTTCCAAATTATACACTGTAAAAAATTTATTAGACCCGGTGTAGTGGAAATGAATCAGTGTAAAAATTTTCGTGTGAAAATTACACCAAATACCGTGTTAAATTTAGGGGATGTGAATTTGATATTTTTACACCTTCAATTGAATATTTTTCAACCGTGTAAATTTACAATTCACGATAATTTTGCGTTCAGAAATTAAATATTTCTGAATTGTTGGGGTTGGGACGATTTATTTGAGATATCTCCACAGCGGAAATGCCCAAACAAAGCTCCTGTTAAAAATTCTATGAAAATAAATCAAATAAATCGTTTCAACCCAAAATATCTCAGAAAATGCCCAAACACAGCTCCTATTAAAAGCGGAACTCAAAATTCTAATTTTAAAAGGTTCTTCACGGTAATCGAATTTTAGCATATCCTAATATATATAATATTTGTTAAACATATACCATATATAAAGAATTCATATCAGCAATACTTAAATAAAAGGTCTCAATGAGTATAAATCTGTCATATTTTTAACATACAGGATATTTGTGAAATATATAAAATATATAAAAACTATTTTAATGTCCCTCATTTTTTGTGACTAGAGCAATAAGAGTATTTAGTTTTCAAAATGATTTTTTAAAAAAATTAATTACAGTATGCATAGTTTTTTTTTACTCAATTCGATTTAATTACAGAATTATAAAAAAACTTTCAAAAAAAAAAAACATTACAAATTACTACATTAAAATACAGATGTAAATGACAAAAGTATGAAACATGTTGATGAAGAATATATGAAATATGTATTATTAACCCTATTGAATGGATTTCAATATTAGGATTTATTAGAATAAATGAATTAAAATGAAATTATTCCTTTGACTTCACTAGTTACAACAGTCATACATGAAACGTAAGTGTCGAACATCCAAATTTTTTGAAGCAATACGAAAAACTTGATAAAGAATTTGCTTTGAAAAATATTGAACTCTACCTTTATATTTTGTTGAAGAGTAGTGTTAACATTATTAAAAATAATGTTTTCAATGTTTTGTTTAAAGGATTTCTTTATTTCTTCATTTTTATGATTTTCTATTCCAACACTGCTAGGATATGAATGACATACTGTTAAGAAGTATAAGATCACAATAATTACTTTCACAGCAAAATATCGCGTAACTTTCATTGTGGACACTAAGATTTATACTTTATTCTGAATAACATCCATTGCATCTTCGTATATAAAGGGTAGTCGAAAATTGTTTAAAAATACCTGAGGAAGGTTAAAATGATAGTGATATCGTGTGAATGATTAAAGTGATTGTTATCTTATTATTGTTTTTTGTTTTGAATTAAAAAATACAATATTGTTTTACACACGACATGGTGTGAATTCGTTTCATATCCGTCTCTTTTTTTTGTTTAACATTTTCAATCATCGATAGCAAAACTGACAACGACAACGTTATTTTCATTAAAAAAATATTAGTTATTTCTTTATTATTTAAGCTCATTAAACTCTAAATTATTGAAACATCAAATGCATTATTAGAAATGTGAAGGTGAGTTGATAATGAAACTGAAGAAAATTTTTGGATTTAAAAAACTCATTACAGAATATATCTTATTCAAAAATTGGTTAATTATTCCAACACGGAGAAAAAAACATAGGGATTTTTCCTATTTTTGCATAGGAGTTTTTCCAATGTTAACATAGGAATTTTTTCAATGTTGACATAGGAATATTTCCAATGTTAACATAAGAATTTTTCCAATGGTAGCATGGGAGTTTTTCCTTTATTAACATGATAGAAATATCCATGTGACATAGGAATAATTCGTTTATCACTAAAATTTATGTAACTTATTTTAATAATTACAAATTTACATAACACTATTATCATTTAAGCAATGTCAGATAATTTAAAAGTAAAACATTGATATACAGTCGGCTTGTGATGGAAAAATTCGAGGAAATTTTTTTCGAATTTTGCTTTACATTTCAAAGAAATTAAAAATCCAGCAGATTATGGACGGTGTGGCTTAATGTATATGGAGCATTCCACGCCAAATCGACCACTTTTGACCCTGACTCCTTTTGATTCGGCTGAAAGTCTTTCCTCCTTTTCTACCTTATCAAAAACGTCTCTCATAATTTTTTCAAATTTTTTTACCCAACCAAAAAAAGTTATGAATTTTTCAACGAAACCGGTTTTTTATTTTTAAATTGCCGTAACTTTTTCAAAAATTGATCTATCGGGACGTTTTTTTTTTTCAAAATTTTTTTTATTAAATGTTCATTTTGGGAAAAAATAGAAAAAAATTATTCAATCCTATCTTTATCGTTATTATCTGATTAAGTGCCATCTTCGCAAATAAGATTAAGTTAAAGAACATTTTCTTGCTTAGCTAAGCTAAATGTCTTTATTAGTTTGAGAATTATTGCATTTGAAGCATCATAATTATGTATATTAGAAAATGTCTAAGTTTCATATGAAAGAAAAAAAAAGAAATTGAAAATGGTTATCATCGACAAATTCGGAGTTTTTTCGGAAAATCTAAAAAATAACGATGAAGATAGGTTTGAATAATTTTTTTCCATTTTCGGCCAAAATGAACATTTAAAAAAAAAAATTCAAAAAAAAAAAAAACGTTCCGATAAGTCAATTTTTGAAAAAGTTATGGCAATTTAAAAATAAAAAAAGCGGTTTTGTTGAAAAATTCATAGCTTTTTTTTTGATTGGGTAAAAGGGTCAGGATCAAAAGTCGTCGATTTTGCATAGAATGTCCCATATACATAAAGCCACACCGTCCATAATCTGCTGGATTTGTAATTTTTTAAAATGAAAAGCAAAATTCGAAAAGAAATTTCCTCGAATTTTTTTATCACAAACCGACTGTATATCACAGTTTTACTTTTAAATTATCTGACATTGCTTGAATGAGAAAAGTATTATGTAAATTTGTAATTATTAAATTAAGTTACATAAATTTTAGTGATAAATAAATTTTTCCTACGTCCCATGGATATTTTTATCATGTTAATAAAGAAAAAATTCCCATGTTACCATTGGAAAAATTCCTATGTTGACATTGGAAAAATTCCTATGTTACCATTGAAAAAATTCCTATGTTAACATTGGAAAAATTCTTATGTCAACATAGCAATTTTTCCTATGCAAAAATAGGAAAAATTCCTATGTTTTTTTCTCCGTGAAGTTCAATTACGAAATAGAATATTATGTGTGGTCTAGTTTACAAGATAGAAAGAAAATCAGACACTGCAGACTACCCCAGAAACTTACCATTAGATTCGAACTCATAACGCTACAAAATTTTCGTATTATTTACTTTTAAGCTTTTCAAGCTCACACATACAAATTTTATATAGATTTTCGAGCGAAAAAATTTAGTATTAGTAATAATGAAGAGTTTTTTTTTATTTTGAGTTGTGATATTTTTTGAACAAAACAACCGATTTTGATCCATTTAACGCAGTTTTATGACCATAAAAAGATAACATCTTGCTTTAAAAGCGATTCGACCAGAAATTTCAAAGTTATATAAAAAAAAAAACTTTTTTCAAAGTTATCTCTTGAGCGAACCGAGCGATTCCGATGCGGTTTGCGACAGTTGGCGATTTCCCAAAATCTGTTGAACCAAATTCAAAACTTTAAAATTTGGAGAGTACTCAATTTTCAAAAATTCAGAGTCGAGTCAATATCTTTCCAATTTTTGAAAATCATTAATTTTTATAGAGGAAAATTAAAATAATATTTTTTGTTCGACGAGTTTATGATTTAATTTATAAACACACTTTTTTACATAAAGCAACAATAAATTTTTTTATATGAAATCAATTTTTCGGTAATGTTAATTATTCGAACAAAAGTTGTATTGAAAAAATTAAAAAAAAACGTGCACCGACACCATATTTAAATAATCCATTATTTTTTACTTCATAATTAAAGATAACAACATGAATAATAAAATACCTTTTTTAAGATTGTTTTCACATAAAAAAATTTAATTTTTTTTTAAGTTACATTTCAATTGACCACTTATCACAAAATATGTTTCAAGTTTAAAAATTAACATTAAAAAGTTTTGCGATTCTATACATTGTATAGAGTTTTTGGTTTATTAGTCGTTTCATCATCGAAGATAACTTTTGCCGAATGACTAATTAAATTAAAATTTTCTTATTAGTGTCTATTTGGTTTAAGTATACCATTACATCAGTATTCCATGTAATAGTAACTTTGTTGTATTTTATTCTAAAAACTAATATTAAAGAATAGTTTTTATTAATAACTTTTGAAAATAATAAACAGTATTTATAATTAGAAAAAAGAAAGCTAAAATAGGATCTCCAAGAGAAGAAATGATCTTTCCTCGTACACAGGAAAAAAAAATTTCTTGAACCAAGAAAATTGTAAGGAAGACCGAAGTTACTTTGGAGCAAGAAGAAATTTTATTGGCTTAAAAAAATTTAACTTCGTTCAAGAAATTTTCAATCTTCCTTAAGATTTTCTTGATTTAAGAAAATTTACGCTTGACTCAAGACTTTCTTTTTTTCTGTGTAGAAGTATGAAATGGTTTAAAAAATTAGGAGATGATTGCATCTTATTGTGATATAATTATTTGTAAACTTTTTTGTAGATAATTTTATTCATTTCATATTGTACAATATTTATATGCATTTATTAGGGTAAGATATACTTTTTATAAATAAAAATAAATAATATTATTACATAGTTTGATTTCATTATTAATTAATAAGTAGATAAAACTGTTAAATCGGATAGTATATCGGTGAATATTTGCTGATTACAGGAAAAGTCTTGGCTGGCGAGGTTCCATATTTTCGTTTTATAATTGTAGGGTGATTTGTTGGAAACCTTCCGGTATACAATTTTAAATATTATAGGAGAAACTTCATCAATAGGTGCTCCGACAAGCATAATATCATTAGTAATATTAATAATTACAACATCCCCGGCATTAAGATTGTTGTCCTCAAAAAGCATGGATCTAACAGTAGATCTATCAAGGGTTACTTTAGTATTTGATAGATCTACGCTTGAAATGCTTGATCCATCGATGTTGAAATTACTACCATGAGATGCCGTTTTTATTGCAATTTCATTAATTATACCTTGTCCTGTGCAAGATGGAACCGGAGTTCTTTCTGGGATATGATAAATCTTTGGTGGTTCAACAATGTCAATGGTTGGTCGTTTATAACAGGGATGTACTTCCGGTAAACCAGGTTTAGTATTACATGGTTGATAGGAAACACGAGGCAAACAATCCAAAGGTGAATGGCTTGGTGGATTTGGATAAACTTCTTTACCATGATTCTGTGATACACCTCTTATTGCTTCCATCATTTCGTTAATGATTGTTGGGAATTGGTCCATGAAAGTAGATAACTCTCGTAATCTATAGATTTGATCAGTCACTGATACACTTTCGTCGCAGGTGCCGAAATTAGAGCCTGAATGCTTATGAACCAGAGATGGATATTTAAATATTCTCGGTGGTGACACACATGCTGGTGATAAAGTTTTAAATTTAGATGGTGAAAGATGCTCAAGAAGTGTTTCAATTTTTGAGATTCTTTCAACAGATACACCTCCAGAACTTTTCATACATGGTTTTAAAAATCCAAGGAATTTCATTAAATGCCCTTTAATTGTTTCTAAACAGCCACTTACATCAACATCTTCTGTTTCATAGTTATCCGATTCTGGTTTAGAAAATTTGAAAATACTGCCAAAAAAGTCAAAAAATCCAGAGAGGTCCTTTTGAGTTTTAGCACAACTATTGGAAGTTATTTCAACATCTTCAATCAATCCAGGTATTAAAATTGCTTGATTTTTTATGTTATCCAGTGCAATTGGCATAATATCCATCAACGATTTCACCTGTATAAAAATTTCTTCCACAATGGAACCAAATAATGTGATAAAGCTGGTCATGTCACTGTTTTCTTCACATGTATTTATGTATTTGCATGATTTGTCTGAAGATGAATGCTTGGAAGAAAATGGACATTTTGGCGTTCGATAACTTGGTGGAGACCTCGCATTCTTCAGTTTAGCGAAAGGACATTCAACTTTACGACTCGATCGTTTCAAATTGACCTGAAAAATAGCAAAACATAATTGTTTTTAATAACTGAAAATTTGATAAAAAAAATTAAAAAACAATTTCATTTTTTACCTGTGAATTTGGATCAACAGTTCTTTCTTCAATTTGATGAAGTCCCACGGAAGTGTCTTGATTTTCATTTCTCTGCACATCAGGATGAGAGAACGTATGGCAAAACAGTGTCACCAAAAGAATTGCTGCTAATAAATTTGGAACGGTATTCATGATGAATGCTCGTATAGACTGTGTTAAGACATCTCATGACTTGCCATCATATATACCCCTCTGCAGGAAATGTTTTCAAAAAAATAAACATGCTAATCATGAAAAAATCAGTCAATATGATTGTTTATGAATTTGGTGATCCCAAGCAAAGAGAGTTTATTCGTAAGTAATGTTTTTTGTTTATAACATACAAGTAAAAATTATAAAGTTTTTATTCCGTGATTTGCTTCCGTATGTGCGTATTTCGTAAACATTTTTTTACGGAAGCAGTGAAATTATCTTTGAGGTTTTATTTTGTAAACTCAGCGGAATATTCAGTAAGTTTATTTTTTATTTAAAAGATTAATAGCAAATCCTAGGAAGATATTTAACAACAATAATCAATAATTACCATAATAATAATAATATTGATTTTTCAATGTTATCTAGTAAAATATGAGATAGAAAAATTTATTTAGCTAATGATACTGCGATATAATTTTATCGAACAAATAGTAAAATTTTACAATTCCATTACTCTTTCATTCCTGAAAATATTTACTATAATGTCAATTGATATACTATTTTATAATAGTAAAAAATCGTGTAAAAATATAATAAATTAAAATAAGCTTTTACGTTTAAATTGAATTTGAAAAAAATAATCTAAAAAGAATTTCATCTTCTTGATTTGAGTAGAAAAATTTTTAAACTAAGAAATTTTTCTTGGTTTAAGTAAATTTTACTTAGTTCAAGAATTTTTTGTCTTGATTCAAGATGTATTAAAAATGTGTTTATGTATTAAAAATTAAGACACATTTTTTATTTCTAACAACTAGTAATCCTCTGGAAGTTGTTGTCTTTAAATTCCGTTATTAGCTCATCTTTGTGTTACAAAAATATCTATAGAATTCATATATTTATTGAATTCATTATTAAACTTTTGATCTTTTAGAATAGTTAAGAGAAAGAAACAAGGTAAAAAATCTAAAATACCGGAACGATCCGATAATTATTAATTTACATTATTCTATCTCGTAATTGACAGAATTAAATGAACCTTTCTTCATTAAAATGTCTAAACCTTTTTTTTATAAAATCAAATTTAAATGAAACTTTAAAGTATGCTGTAAATATTTTAAAAAAATTAGGAAAACGGTTAACCCTAGAGAGGCCATCCCTGCAACGCGCTAATTTCATATCTAAGCGCTTAAAATTGCATTTATGATATTTTTAAGCTCTTCGAGCTCAATATTACTCATTTTGGAATTTGTTTAATGAAACAGTTTTACTGTTGCAGTTGATTTAGAATTATTGGCTGTGTCATGGTGTAAACATGATGTAGATTCAATAATCATGATATAATTAAGCAGTCTTTCGTTTAATCTATTCGGGTATGTCGTCGGTAAATATGTCACAAATTAGTTTTAAATATTGTTTTCTTCAATTAAAATTTAATCCGGTTTCAAAATTCTGATTAACTTGGAAACTGTCGTTCCTAAATACTCACTTAAAATTTGGACATTGATAAATAAAATCTCATAATCTTCAAAATTGTTTGATAAATATTCGAGAAACTTTTTACTTTACAAGATGGGTCATTCCATCTCAAATCGACAAATAGTTGGAATCGACCCCTTTCAATTTGGAAAAATTTTGGTCAGAAATTTTCTTTTATCATATAACGAAGTTCTGCCAAAGAAAAAAAAAAAAAATTTTTTTTCAAAAGGTATACAAATTCGAAATTTTGCAATTTTTCCAGTTTTTCAACTTTGTTTTTGTAATATATTGAACGCTATTATAGATACAGAAATGGCCTTTTGTTTGTTTGAAAAGGGACACTTAAGACTATTGAAAAAAAAGTATTTTGAAAAATGCCAAATTTGCTCAATTTTATTGTTAAATACCTTGTACTCATCTTAAAAGATCCTGAAATTTTTAGAAGGGTGTTTTTTTTCTCAAAAATATGAATTTTTGGATTTCCAAAAAAAAATTTTTTTTCGTTTTTTGCAACTTTTAATTAAAGTAAAGTTATGGAGATACATAATATTGTAATTTTGAGCATTAAAAAATTAAATACCTGACGTGGAAATATTAAATAATAAATTAATTTCAATTTTTTTTATTTTTTGTACGAAATCTCTAAAGTCAGGCATAACATATGATATAATTTCGTATTTTTTTTAAGCATGACATATTTTGTCGGTTTCTTCACTACAATTACAGTTTTTAACGCCAAATAACTCAAACAAATATTAATTTTCAATGAAAACCAGAAATAATGAGATGAGAATATCAGATTTTTTTCGTTCTTTCGAATACTCGTTTACATACAAATTTCTACACGTTAATGTTTCTCAATCTCAAATATCAAATTATTTCCATGTTGATAGGACGATAAGTGGTGTCAACAACTTGAAATAAAGTTAAAAAAGGACAAATAACGAATTATTTCATGCGTTAAGGATGACTTTAAGATAATGTCCAAAGATAAAAAAAAAAGTTGAAATTAATTTATTATTTAATATTTCCACGTCATGCATTTAATTTTTTAATGTTCAAAATTACAATGCTATGTATCTATAAAAAATAATTTTTTTTGAAAATTAAAAAATTAATATTTTAAAAAAAAAAAACACCTTTCTAAAAATTGCAGGATCTTTAAGATCAGTACAAGGTAGTTAAAAAAAATTGAACCAAATTTTAACTGCGAACGTCATTTTTAACGATTTTCAAAAATTCAAAATTTGACAAATTTGGTATTTTTCAATATCCCTAAGTGTCCCCTTTTAAACAAACAAAAGGCCATTTCTGTATCTATAATAGCGTTCGAGACATTACAAAAATAAAATTAAAAAACTGGAAAAATCGCAAAGTTTTAAATTTAGCATATCTTTTGAAAAAAAATTTTTATCTTTTTTCCATTGGCAAAACTTTATTATATAATAAAATAAAACTTTTGACCAAAATTTTTCAAAATCGAAAGGGGTCGACTCCAACTATTTGTCGATTTGACATGGAATGACCCAGATAATTTTTTGAACAAAATTATTTCTAAGTGGTTTTAAAATTATTACTAAAAATTTTTTTAGTCAATGAATTAAGTTATATATTATTATTGTTAATATTATTTTATAAAAAATAAATTTTCTTTATTTAAGAAATCTACTTCCATTTCGGCTGCCAAATGGCTTTTTTACTTTTTCTCTATGCCCATTTTTTTCAAATTACATGTAAGGATATGTAAGTACTATATAATCTAATTTGTCTGTAATAATAAATTAGTGTATAGTAGACTCAAAAAGATTATGAAGGAACACCATATGGCATGAAATTTTTCATCTTTTTTGCTTCTAAAGACTACTTGCTTGAACAAGAAACTTTTTGAGCCGTTGACAGGCATACTTTAGAATCAAGACAGAAAGAGTAGTGAGTAAACGATAAATTTATCAAACTGACAAGTTATGCGTCAGAACCCTTATAACAAGTCAGCTCCCTTGATTCTTTACAACTCTGAATTTTATATTTATAAACGATATTGGCTCTCTTATTCTCTATCATATAAATAAATCATCAGTCTTTTGTATTTTGTCATATTTTTTTTAAATATTGAAACTATAATTTATTTTTTTTTTTTTTCAACATGCGACTTTGTCGTTTGCTTTTAAACCATGTTATAATAGAAAATAGTTGATAAATTAAAGACTAATTCATTAAATAAAAGTAGATTAACTGTCGTTTGTAGAATAAGGTGAAAGGAACAATGTTACAAGTATTGAATATTTATGTAATATCGTTAAATTTTATTTGATTTAAAGTTAATAGTCAATACAATACTTTTTAACTTTATAAAACTTTAAAATATTTCATAAAATCAATTTTCTAGTACTTTTTGAAGTTTCGCTTGATTATTAAGGCATAGTTCAATAAAATTTTTAAAGACAGGTACAGGTCTGTACTTCATAATTTCCTTCACTGTATTCGCTGTTGACTTGACTTTCTTCTATGGTACCGGGTCGATAATCAGGAAGAGCTGTTCCAATCGTTCCACAAGGCACATCATCTGGAATTACTCGGTCACTTACGGCAATTTGCTGACTTGGGCTTTGCTGAATGAATTTGTTATTACATGGTTCACACTGTTTAAAGCTACTTGTGCTAAAACAAAAAAAAAAGAAAGATTGATATTAAGATTTAAAACGATTAAAATAAAGTGTTAAATAATCAATAATTACAGTTGATCCATAAGTATCTGCGGATTAACATTTGGTGCGGGATTTTTGAATTCAATTGGTCGTGAGTCATGAAATTGAATTATTTCTTCAGGGATCTCCCTTTCTGGTTTTTTATATTCATTTACTGGTGGTTGTTTGTAATCGTACGTTAATCCTACTTCAGGTATTTTTTTGGTTGGTCCCAATGTTAGTGGTTTTATCAATGATGTCATTAATTGATTTAAATATAATTGCCATGAGACGGCATCAACAGTAGTTGCTTGCTTCTCACCTTTGTACATTTTTTCTTGTTCTTCGTATGATAATTCTGAAAATCATTTAATAAATAAATCAATAAATATAATTTTAAAGGAGTCAAAATAAAATAGAATAAAAATGATTACTTTTATCGTCACAAAATTCTTCTCGTGTCATGGCATGAATATTTCCACTCGAAGGGTCTATAAAGTTTACTATTGCTGATGGTTTTGAATGACTATCTTGTGATTGTCCACTGTTAAATTGAGCATTGACTTGACCAGTAGTTGATTGACCACTACTAAATTGACTATTGACTAGACCAGTAGTTGATTGAGCATTAAAAAATCCACTATTAGTTGATTGAGCGTTAGTGAATTGATCGTTAGATGATTGACCACCGATGATTAGTTGATTATTAGTTGATTGAAAATTGTTGAGCTGTCCATTATTTATTTGACCATTAAGATTATTATCGTTAGTATGTGTGACTGGGATTAATAGCTCAGCCTTTAAACCAGTGTTCACAGTATTTTCTTTATTATTTGATTTTCCATCAGATAATACCGTCGTCAGTCCACTGAAAACGCTGTGGCTTCCAGAATTAATGTTAGCATTAGTATTAGTATTAATATTAGTATTAGTTGCTACAGTATTCAAATTATGTGTACTGAAGATATTGGTTCCTGGTCTCAAAGCGTTTGAAACACTTCCACTAGATATTAAGGTATTTGAGCCGATTTTACTTATGATATTTCCAAGTGCTGCGTTGCCGCCATTGAAGACAGGAAATTTATTCATTTCTTTGATTGAATTACCATTAAAGATCTTTTTTTGTGTGGCTTTATTCATAAAGTTGTTCAATGTGGTTGTAATTTTTTTATTTTGAAAAGTATTGGAATTATATTCTCCACTTCCTGACCCAAAGGTTAATGAGTTGGGCTTATCAACCTTGCATGGAATTCTACTTGGTCGAGCAGGCCTAACAATTAATTTTCTTTGTTTATGAAGGAAGTTATTTTTTAAAAGCCCTTTGCGATGAGAACAAAGATCATTGACTGGTTGGAACCTAAAAAATATAAAAATAGATGTAATTATATAATGTATAAAATATAAAATAAATAAATAATATAAAATTTAATACGTTTGCACAGCATTAGCATTAGAATCTGTTGACAACACGCCTCCAGTGCCGATATTTCTCAGGATTTGTTGAGATGTTTCCTGAATAATTGGTCCGATACCACCACAGCCTCTTCCACTACATGTCACTTGTCCATAACCAGAAGTTAGAGATGGAGCCAAGACTGTTTGTTTGTTACCAGATGCGCCATTATTAAATGATGGGAATCCATAGCTCGGAGACTTATATTGTGGATCAGCTTCAAAAAGAGCTGCATTGGCACGATCACATTTTCTACACGGATTTACACCAGTGTGTAATCCTCCGCAAAGTTCCGGATGCTCACGAGCCGATATCGTCGTAGCGTAAATTATTAAAAGTAAACTTACAACAGTTTTCATGATGAATACTTATACTGTAACTTGAGTAAAGTATTAACAGATGAACAGCTAACTCAATTCTGGTCAGCATTAATTCACTGCAGCTATTTATATTAATCCGTCGTTACATCATTTCTTCAATAATTAGTATGGAAACAATAATACAATCTTTGTTTTTATGTAAAAAAAAATAAATTGTTGGTGTTTATTAAAAACAAATAAGTCGAGAAATATTAGTATACATTTTTTGCATTTATTATACGCAGATACTTGTTTAAAATTTTTCCTGTTTTTATTCCTGAGTTGCGAAATGTTTTACCTTAAATATTACGAGTTAATTGAATTTCAATGCAGACGAATGTTTATTATTTTTTAAGTTCCGGTCGTTTCGGAATGTTTAATTTAACTGGTTGTCAAATAATATTTTGTTTTACTAAATTTTGCATAATTCTTTTCCTGATTAACTCATTAATACCAAAGAAATTATATTGTATAGACAATCAAGAATTGCACACTCTTCTGTTTGACTAACAAAAAGTTTTTTCATTTTCATTTCAAAAAGATATTAGAGTTAATATTTTTTATAAATACAAAAAAATTTCAAAGACTAATTAGAATCAATAAAGACATATATATTTAAAAACATTTATAGCATAAACCTCTATATCATTAAATAACATTTTTCAATTCTGACAGACAACAGAAAATCATAATTATTGAATTTACTTTATATATTCTGCCAACTAATTGAAAAAGTCGGAAGCTCTTTGTCTTTGAGGTAAATTAAGTAGATTATCAGTAAGTATAGTATCTTTAGATTTAGAAGTGCTGTCTAAATGTACTTCTTTTAATGAAGTTTGATTCGGTGTAGCCCTGTGAGTTTTTACGCCAATCGATGGTGATCTCAATAGTGTTCGCCGAGGACTTGGAGTGCCAACAATCCGGAGTTTTTGCGTGGCTAATCTTCTTGCTGCTGGTGACATTGTGCTGAGACGATCAATTGTTGATAAGCATCTAGGTGATGGCCTGAAAGTATTAATGAAAATTAAGTTAGTAATTTATTACTGATAATTGATTATACATTTCAAATAAAAAAAAAAATAGAAAAAATTAAACAAAAAAAATTTCTTACGTTGCAAATGACTTTCTAGCAGCTTCTAGTGCTTTACTTTTCCTATCTCTGTGTCGTTCACCCGCTTTTTCTGCTAATTGTAGAGCTAGTTTTTCTCTTTTAGGTGGTTCAGCCATACGAAATGATGGCCCTTGATTAGACCTTAACAACGGTGTATCACCGCCATCCAATCTGAAAGGTGTACCTTCGATTTCTCCCCATGTCATCAGAGGACTTTCACAATCTTCTGGCCTAGGACTTGGAGTAGCAACAAAACTAAAACCATTTACTTTTGGTGTAAGATTTCTAATAACTTCCTTACCATCAACACCAATTTTTCCATCATAAACTTTTAATTGGGATTTAGCTAATTCACTAAGTGTCTCTTTATTGTGTTTTTCATTGAATGGATTTGTATTTAATCTTGTGTTAGAATGAACTATTTCTTGTTTCCTTTTAGCCATTTCTATTTTTTCTTCTGGTGTTAATTCTACTCCATCAGGTATATACATTATATAGTTTTTATTTTTATAACTCCAAGTATCTAACATTAATGGTTTTGAACTTTTGCTGTCAGTAATAGTTAAATTATTTTCAGCAGCAGTAAGACTCAGAGCTTGTGAATTTTCTTCCATTTTATATAACCATGCATATTTAATTCTCTGACGTTTATCTGCTTCTTCCATCATTTCTTCAAAACTCGCGTTATCTTCACTTGTATGCGTGCTTAGATATACATCTAAACCCATTACCTGTGTTTTATTATCTGTGGTATTTTCTCCGGTTGTTGAACAATGCTGTGAATCTTTATTATTTTTCGTAAGATTATTGGTATCTTCACGCAAGGGAGTTTCAAATGTTGCTGGACTAGTTACTCTTTCAGTAAGTGGTTGTCCAGAACTGTATTTTGTGTACAAATCTCTCATTTTCTTAGCATCGTTTTGTTCAATTGCATCTAGATAATCATTCTGAGCTTTTAATTTTTCTAAATGAGGAAAAAAATCTCTTTGTATTATTTCACCCATTTTTTCAATATACGTGTCTTCATCTAAAGTCTTCGGTCGAAATTTTTTACTGCGTCTCGCAGGACCTAATGGTTTTTTAAATACAGCCAAATCCTTGATATTTTTAATTGCTTCAAGAGCTTGAGATCCGGGTGTTACAATCGGTGAAGACATTTTTGTATTTTTTTAACTTCTTTTAATTAAAATAAAATACAATTTATTTATTTATTTATTTATTTATTGAATAAAATAGTTGAGGTTAAATTTCTCACACACACTTCTGTCAATATTTTTATTTACATTTATACCCTTTACTTCACTAAAAATAATGTATACACTTCTCATGTATAATTAAAAAGCAAAATCAACTTATTTAAAATTTTTAACTTTTATTGTACTTATTATTTTTGTGCAATATACTGTTATATTTGATAGACAAATATTTATTTACGAATTATTTAAGACTTAACAAACACACTAACCCTTTAATGACCCAGAAAATAGCGCCATCTAACATTTTCTTAAAGAAATTACTAACACATTACTTAGCTTGAATCATCTCCTTTATCTCCTCGACGCATAAGCTAGCGCCATCTATAACTAAATTCAACTTTAAAAACAATTTATCAACCGAGTTGTTAAAATTACGCGCTATTTTGTAATCATTCGAAATGCATCTATGTATACAATTGTAAAATCATAGTTTTTAAAGTTATAAGTGTGAGTAATAAAATATTGTATTGTGTACTGTTTATTCAGTATGCCAAGGCAATATTAGCCGAATGGTGGTGAGTAATTATGAGGGTGAATTCGGCAGACAGCTATTTTTTGAGAATTTTTAGATTAATTTTAACTTAATGGTTGTGAAAAAAAATCGAAAAAATTGCATAGAAAAAACTTGTGAAAATTTCCATATTCATTTTTTTCTACTATTTCTTCTGTAACAAATAAATTATTTATAAATTATTAAAAAATTATTAGATGCCTGCTAAATTCACATTCATGAGAAATTTTATGAAAATTAAGTTAGCCGGCATTTAAAAATTTTAATAATTTATTTCATTGAAAAATTATTTAAAAAAAAAATTAAAAGAAAAAATTTCACATGTAGAAAATTCAAAAAATTGCCCGTGCAATATTTAAAAAGTTTTTTTATTTTGTTATAATTTAATAAAATAAAAATAATTAAAAAAATGAAAACGTCGGCTAACTTTAGTATTATAGAAATTTTACATAGTTTTTAATAACAGCTTACAAAACTAATTTAATTAATTTTAACATAACGTAAAATTTTTTAAAAATAATTCAAATATTCCAGATTTATTTTCAATAAATAATTTATATCTCCTTTGATATATCGAGTCTATACTATGAATAACTACACTGAATTAGTATTGTACAGTTATTTCTGTCGATCGAATTTTATTTAAAGGTTTATTTAATTAAAATATCATATTAATACAACAATCATTTTTTTTTTCATACAATCTTTAAAGTTTAAATAAATAAAAAAAAAAAACAGTTAATAGTTGTGGAAAGTATCGAATATTAATTGTAATTAAAAAAAAAACAAAACTTACTCAAATTTATTGTAACAGGTCATGAGCATATAATAATGAGCAAATTCATTAACTATTTTGGTTATACATGCTTATAAGCACTGTTTTAAAAAGCACATTTTTAATTTTTTTCTTCGGTACAATAATCATCGGTACATAAAATTTAGGCTAGATTATATGCTGATATGTAAGCTTAAACAACAACGTAACTTTGTTGTTTTAATAATAATTTGTATAGTTATACTAATAAATAAATAAATAAATATGTACACAGTGAAATCATGGTAGAACTACAGTGAAATCACAGTGAAATTGCTATGAATTCACAGTAAAACCATTATGAACTCACGGTGTTCTCTTTGTGAGACTACCATGAATCTACTGTGATATCACTGCTAAACCATAGTGACGAAATGGCACAAAATCACTATGAATTCACTAAGAAATTACAGTGAACTCACGGTAAAGACGATTTCACAGTGATTTCACAGTGATTCCCAAACCGCGAGGGTGATCAAATTATAAAAATAAATTTCTAAGAGCAAATTAGGCTTACACGCTCTAATTAAGTTTTTTAAATTATGATTGATGAAATCATTTTTAATATATAAAATGCAGTCTTACGATAAAAATAATAATTTTATTATTAAATTCGAAATTTTTTTGTCACTTTCTCAAAATGCAACATCGTCTTCTCGTTACGTTAAATCGGTAATAAATCATTAAATTGAATTCTTCAATCTCACTTTTTTCATTAAAATCGGAAATTATCTAACTGTATCCTGCTAATAATAAGGCATTAATATATTCAATACTGGATAGCATCATAGCTTCAAACATAGCAACGACACAATTACCGAAAATTATGTAATTTTTTTTTTACTTATAGGATATGAAAATTTTATATTTTTCATCAATATTTCATCAAATATTTTAATTACACTTTCTCTTTTTATTAAATGATCTATTTATTTAATTTTTTTTTCGTGAAATAGGTATACATTAAGCACTTTTTAAATATATATTCATTAATTAATTTAACCATGATAATAATATCGGTGTCAACCAACGGCATGTACAATTGGTCAAATTCGAGATCATTGTTATCCGAATTTTTTATATCATTTTTTAAAGCATAAAATAGTAGTCTGACTAAAGATCTAAAAAAATTTTGTTTATCCATAAGAAATTTTAATGTTTTCGGAGAACCTTGATATGCCGCCAAGTGAATACATGTAATGATCTTGGATCGTTGTTAATCTTTACATTCATGTTAACTTTGATGTTAAACGATAATAAATTACGAAATATTTTACGATCTTGTTGAATATGTCCGGGATCATATTTGCACTCTTCATATTTTGTTGCATTTAATATGTGCTAGCTTATTATAGAACTATTCAATTTTTCAACATTTGAGTGTAAAATAAAATCCATAAATTTTTTTGCGAATCACAATTGGAATGTCTTGTTGTTTTTATCCATAAGTCACATCATACGAAAAGAAGTAGACTACAAAATTCACTCGGATTCCAGTTAATTTTTACACGGAAAAAAGTAAGCTGTAATAAATAATAGTTGATTTATAATAATGAATGATCAACTGCTAAAAATTACCATTTCAAACAGTAAAATCGTGATTTTGATAATCACTATGTAATATTTATCATTTAAACGCTACAATTTATACTTTACATGGAAGAAAATATTATTTCAAACAGTAATATTTGCTATGTGAATGTCCAACATTTTAAAGTATAATAATTAAGAATTTTGACTTTGATATTTATCCTTTCGATGACCACTTTACTGATTGAAACTATAAAAATTAACCGGAATTCGAATGAATTTTACAGTTTACTTCTTTCTGTGTATAGTTTCAAACAGTAAAGCGGTCATCGGGGTGGCAAAAATATAAATATTACAGAACTTAATGTAGAAAGTGTAAAAGCCACAATTTATAATTTAATATCGAAAATAAGTGATTAGTAGCTGTCACTATAGTAAATAACGACTCTCTTATTTTAAAAAATCAGAGTTTCAAACAGTAAAAATTGTCATTTCAATATATAGTCCTTACTATGATGAGAAGAGGAACTCCGATGAGGAGAAGGGTCTCGTTTAAAACTTACCATTTTACTTTGTAAATATTGACGTTTCTTGTATTGGAAATTTAGTAACTGTCTTTTATACTTTTTACATATCATGCGATCATTTTTTAGGTACGAAATGATAAATATCAAAGTCAAAATTCTTAATTATTTTACTTTAAAATGTTAGACATTCACATAGCGGTAAAAGGTAATACTTTGAAACAATTTATTTTGTGGCTCAGCTGTAGAAAATTTTCACTGTTCCTGAGTTCGAAAGAGCTCAAAAAATTTAATATTTACTCGAAATCTACTTATAAATTTAGAATAAGTAAACAAAGCTTACTTTATTTATCAATTAATGAGAAAAATCATGAGCATAGTGATTTTCTAATGAATTTTCCGTCAATAAAAAAAAATAAGTCATTGATAAAGAGTAATATTAACCCCCCTCAGACCCTTCCAGTATCATTAGTTATGCATCGACTTTATAGGATTTCGATTTTTTTCTTTATTAAATTGTAATAACTATATAAACAAATATGTAATATTATGTTTAAAAATATGAGATTTGATTTAGTATACTAAGCGTTTTGTTAATTATAATTAACAAAACGCTGGTCAGTAAAATAATGAAAAATTCATACAATAGCCTAAACATAAAAGATAATATTCATAAAATTCACTACAGCTATTAAATGTAAATAAAAAAATACCGTCAGCAAAAAGTTAAATGCCGCGACTAAAGGTAGTATTTTAGTTCAACCGAACTAATGGTAGTTGAAGAACGAGTAGTTCTAAGATTGAAGTGATCTGTGCTGTTAGATACAAAGAGACGTTGGATTACAATGTTGACAGACAAATGAGAATTCTAGCAGTAAGATTGGATATGCGTGTCGGATACACATCTCCGGCGTCCAAATGCAATGTTGTACATGTTAACCTAAACAACAACTTCATTGATTTTTCAAAAAGTTGTTATATAATTTTATATTAAATAGTTAATCGGAAAAACAAAAATACACTTTTGAAAATGATACCGTTTTTTTTTTTTTTTTATAAATAGATAAAAATACCCTTATTCGCGTAAACCCTATATAACTTATGACGGAATACTAAAATTTTCTTTTATAGCTACAGATGTTTTTTTCGAACAAAAATAATTTGAAAAAAAAATTTCTGAATTTCTTGTAATAAAATTGTTATTTTTTCTTGTGAATCAAGATTAACTAAAAAGATTACTTAGAAAATAGAATAATTTATAGGATTTTTTTTATTCTTAGCTTCCAAAAGTCTGAAAAATTAACTTTAATATAATAATAACATATAATTTGTATAAAGTCGACTTTCTGTGATCTGTAATAAAAAACGCCTATATTTTCATATTTTATAAACTAAAAACTTTGAAATAACCAAAATTTTTCGATCGTCGAGCACTTTCTAATACTTTGGATTATAGATTTTAAATCGTACCGTCTAAAACTCTATAAAATTACCTATGTGGTCAAAGCTCATTTATAATGTTATTTAGTTACCTATGTATGTTATAATTTTATATAAAAAATTTTTTATCGTTGCTTCTTTAACAAACTAGCATACAGTGATAAATAAATTAACTTAAGTGGTTACATGGGTTTCACGGTTTCAAAAAATCGATTTTTTTTTTAATGTTTTATTCAATTTTACAACATTTCTAGAATATTGTCCTAAAGTTTCAAATCGATCTGAATAATAATTTCGGAGATACAGTTTTAAAAAGTTGCGCGCTCAAGATGCTGTTATATTGAAACTAAAAATTTAAACGCGTTTTTCTCAAAACTATGCTGTTAAATACGGTACCCACGATTCCTCGAGAACTACTCAACCGATCTTGATGAAATTTTAGACAGGTCTTCGAGATGTAATTTACAAGGTCTTGAATGAAAGATTTTTTCTTTTTTTCAATTACAACTATTAAAAAAAAAAAATCCGCGAAATTTTAGCCAAATTTTCAATTTTTTTGTAAAAACCTCTGTCAAAAATTCAATTTTCATTTTTTTTTCTTCTTTTCAAGACCTAGTTTGAAGTCTTAACTAGAGCATATATTTTGTTTTTTGCACTTCAAATGATCCTGCTAGGAGTTCTACTGATCACGCGGACGCATCTTTTTTCCGAGAGCTCGCCGGAAATGACGTCACATTAGCATAGTTTTTAATATTTTTTTTTTTCAAAATTTCAGTAATCCCTTATTAAACATGTATCTTTAAAATAGTAATAAGTTTCAATAAAATATTTCATTTTTTCTATTAAAAAAAAATTGTTGAAAAGAGACCATTTTTTCCCGGAGGAAATCCATGTAACCCATTAAATTAAGAAGAAAAATCTTGAATTAAGAAATTGTTCTTGGTTTAAGTTAATTTCACGTGATTCAACAATTTTCCTGTTTAATTCAAAATGGCCTAATTTTTCGAAATTATGTTTCAAGTTCAAAAATTTTTTTCTTGAATCAAGTTAACTTTTTTTATTAGTGTACAATAGTAATGTCACGCATGCTAATTTCTGGTCGGATTCACTGTGAAGATGAATCGGTTCTTTGAGCTTTGATGAAGGTTATTATTTTTGACAATCACTTGGAAAAGTAGTTTACATTTATAAAACAATAACAAGTAAGCAATTAAAAAAAAATTTTTTTTTCTATCTCAAAGTTGAAAACAAATTTATTTAGTTAATGCCTAGTGAAAAAATGTCGTTTGAGAAGTGATGTGAAAAATATTATAAATGCTGTTCAGTATCATTTTTGGAAATGATAGAATTTTCGTCGGTAGGTATGTGTACCGATAATTTCTGCAGTTATAAGTCAAATTTTCGATCAATTAATCACTTTTAAAATTTAATGAAAAATTATCTATACATAAAAACAAATTTAGATTTTAACTCTAAGAGTTCAACAAAACGCATTTTCCTTATGTCTTTGATGTTCTTAAACTTTTGATGTAGGTTTCTTTAGAAATCTTATCACATCGTAAACGATTCTATGACGCAATTTGAATGAAATTTCAAGTTACGTTGAAATGATCATTAAGCTGTAACTCATCACTCTTATTATTACTCAACCTGAAAATAATTTTCAACATTAAAGCTTTTTTTGACTTTGTGATTTTCTTAATTAAGTACCTAAATTATCCCAACCTCTTCCCCTTCTAGAATAGTGAAAAAAAGGGATATTTTTGCTTTTTATTTTCCCTACCTAAAAATCTTATAGTATATCTATAAATACATATTTTCTTGAAAATTGAAGTTCTTAATTTTCATTCTTAAAGGTTTCAGTTAATATTTATAGGTTCATTTAAATATTTTTCTCAACTCATATAAGAAAATTTAATACTCAATATACGAGAAAAAATGGGCTACCTATTAAAAAAATTGTCCTTTTTTTCTTTTATTAAAAGATTTTCAAAAATCACTTTCTAACCCAATTCTCTTCCCAAATCGCTTAGAAAGAATTATAAATTTGTATGCGATCATTAATAATTGTATTTAAAATTTAAACTTGTAAATAAATTTTTGTTGAAATTTTCTATTACATACAGTAGTGATTTATTTTTTCGAAAAATTCTTGATCATTTATGTAGAGTCAAAATGAGTCTCTTAACCAACGGTAAAATGAGTATATCTAATGTTGTTATTCTCGTTTTACTTAATCGTTTGATATAAACTAAGAAGGAAAAATTTTCGAGGGTCCATTCCCTTTTTTCTCTATCTTTCGAATGTGTTTGTTTTAAAACTATAAGTATTTATTTTCATTTCAATGTACATTATAGAGTTAGCACATTACTTACTGTCTTAAATTTCTCGAAATCATGGGTAGTTGTTTATTAACACCACCTAAATTTTTTTTTTTTAAGTTACATGGTCAATGTCTGCCTTTGATATGGGGACTGAAAGAGCTAATGCTTTTCCTTTTTTTTTTTTTACCATAAAAATAAACAAAGTAGGTAAGATTATATGTTCTTATAAATAAGTATTTGTTTTTATTTAAATAAACCCATTATCTATATTTCATTTCTTCATCTGATATAACTGGTTTTCATTTTTTTTTTTTTAATTTTAAGACTAGTATTTAATTTACAATTTACTTGTTACTTGACAATAAGAAATACAGATACTTAAACACGCATAATAAATTTTTCTTCAGATATTAACTGTCGTTATGTTTAGAATTAATCAGAATAAAATTTGATGATAATTTTGCAGAGGACATTCTTCCTTTGAAATGAATCTCTTGAACTCAAAATAAAAGTGCGGGAGTAAAACTGAAGAACTCTATAGCAAGAATAAACCAGACTTTAAACTTTTAACTGTGAAACATAAACACGAGAGGTGTGATTTGATGTCTAAGAATGAGGGAACCTCAAAGAGGCTATTTTACTTTTTCTTTTCCCTTAAACTTTCCTCCCTCCATATTTAAGATTCGAGTATATTTCTGCAGATATATAAAACGGTTAATCAAAATTAAAAAACAAACAAAAGAAAAGAAAGAGAAAAAATAATAAAAATGAAAACGGAAGCTGGAATCTGTAAATCTGTCATTGCAACCATATCTATGGAGTGAGCTCATACTAACGTCGCGACGCGTACCAGAATCTAAGAATCTTTACTTCACGCACACTTTGGTTGCCCACTAGTGCGGTTGTGTGATGTGATGTGCATGCACAATTCCGGTGTTTCTCGAAATCGTTGTATATCTTACGGACCGGAACCAAATATGTAATCGTCCCAACTTGAGAAGTCGATGACAACTCCGAAAAATATTTGTAGATTATTCACAACACTTTATGTTTAGAGATGATGATTGAAAAATCACTAATTTATTTGCTTGAAAAGTTTTATTCCTCTATATGAATAATGAAAAAAAAAATTGTTATAATGAGACTATTGTTTATGGTTTAATCCTTTAAAAAAAAAAATAATAATTATTATTATCAGTCATTATATACAGGTAGAAAAATCTTAAAAAAGACAAAGGTTTGAAAGTGAGACTAACTACTATAAATTTGATAATAAAAAAAGTATTTGATATAAATATTATAAAAATAGTTAAAAATAAATTTTTCAGTTATTTTTGAAGCTTTACAGTTAAAAAAAAAATTAATTAATTACAGAAAATTGTTAATGATAAAACTTATCCAAAGAAGTGTAGGGTTTTTTAGTTAATTTTTGTATTCTATGCAAATAAAAATGCAAAAAAAAACAATTCTTTAAATCTCAATTTTTCGATACTTTAGAATTTTTTACATAATTTTTTTTTTAGTCGAAAAGTTGACAATTTAAACTTTATATTTTTCGATATTTCAAGAAAAAAATTTCGTTTATTATTTATTTATTTATTAGTAAAGAAACGCCCTCGGTAATTGACAAAAATATGATTACATTTTTATGTGTAGAATGTTTAGTAATAATGATTTTATACAATACATAACATCTGCAAAGAGAAGATAAATTTGAGAAATTAAAAAAAAAAAAATATTTTAAAATTTAAAAGAAAAAATTATAAGAAAAAAATTTGAAAGAAAAGAAAAACATAATATGTCTAATAGTTTATAATCACTATTTGTACACCTGGAATGTTATTATTTTAGAATCACTCTTTTTGCTTCACTTTTTATTTTATCTGGTGGTCCTCCAAAAATGTCAATATCAATAACATATTTGTTGATGATTTTGCCTATTTTGTATATCGGTGCACGATATTAGATAAAAATTTGATCATATTTTCATTTTATGGTCAGAATTAGTGTAGTAACGATTTCGAACGTCATTAAAAAAAAAAAAAAAAAAATTGTTGACATTAAATTTTTCGAATTTTTACTATTTTGGGTGAATAGATTATATGACGTTGGATTTTAAAAATTTATATTATTTTTTAAGTCACCAAAAATCATGAAAGTTCGAAAAATTGACTCATCGACGAATTTTTTTTTTTTAGTTTTTAAAATTCTTCTCTTCTCAATGCGCAATATAAAAACAATACAATAATATTGAAGATATTAATGCATTATCTTTAATTTATTGAATACGATCGAAATCTTATTTTTTTTTTTTTTCAAAGCTAAAAGTTTTTTATACAAAATTCAATTATTTAGTAAACTAAAAAACAGAAAAATGTGAATAATTTAATTTCCATTTATTTTTGATGGCTGAAAATAGGTGTAGAGCTCTACTTGAATTTAATAATCGGATTTTCTCTAGTACGCAGATAATTAGATACAATTATGAAACTGTTGAGTGAATTAACGATAAATTACGAGTATAATTCTGAAAAACATACAGAAACATGATATATGTACTCGATAGATATTCAGACAACTTTGCTATAAATTTGGTACAAAAAGCATAAAATAAACTTTTGAGACGAGTTTATTCTAGAGATTAATTGCATTAAGCATTAATATGAACTTCGGTGACGACGGATTAATGACCAAAAGAGCATCTACTTCACTTCCTATACAACTAGTTTTAGTGTAAAAATTGAATAAAAAATTTTTTAATAGAAAAAAAAATGACTAATTTCAATCATAATTTATTATGGTTGGACTTAATATGTGGTATTTATCAATATAACACAACACACACGTTATTTGTTGTTGACTTGACAAACTTAGTACAGAAAAAAATATAATATATTTTTGACTGTCACTTCACGTGAGCTGCAAGCTAAACGACAAGTTAGGGAAAGAAAAAAGTTTTGACATACGTTCGTGTGTGTCGTCTACTCTAAACAGTGTGTATGTACCGACATACTTTAACTATTATGCAGCTAAAAAATTCTATGAGTACTGAGAAGACAAAACCACTGCAAGATAAACCCCCCAAGTAGTATATTATACTCTGTACCCCAAAATTTAATGACTACTTCCTTTTTATTTTATTTTCTTCGCTTTAACATCAGTCTAAGTATGTAAAAGTAAAAGTTAAGATGTTAAACTTTTTTTTTTACTTAAAAAAGTAAGTAAACTGCAAACGATTCTCTACCCGGAACTTTGCGCATCCTTTGATTTTTTATAATCGTAATTTTAATTACTTTACTTTGAATATTTTTCATCAAGGGAATACAAGTTGTCGTTTACGTGACAGTAAAGACAGGTCAATACGTCAGATAAAACTGTAAAATTTTATTACTATGCGGAGACATGCAACCAAAGGATTCTTAGCATCTCTGTACTTATTTTTTGCTTTGGCACTCATCTTGCTTTGTCAATGAACTATTTTTAAAAACTACCAGCAAAACATTTACACTCAAGTTGTAAAAAGTAAGTCTTTATTTGCTTTATTTTTTTTTTTATTTTTTTGAAAATTAAAGCGAGTGTAAAAAAAGTAAAAATAGTGCACGAGATATATTAATAATTGGTAATAGAAACTAATGCAACAATAAATTCTTAAATAGATAAATTTTTGTATTCTTATACGCAACCGACATTTCAGACAATAATATGTTTACACAAACTTGTTCTTTACACTCTCATCAATCACTGCCAGTTGGTGTCAACTCTGTTTGTATTATATGTTTTGTTGAGACTTAACTTTACTGGTCTGTTATATGAGAATCTTCTCAGTTCCGACGGATCCCTGCAATTTTCGTAGTTTTTTTTTCCTCGATTGCTACATACATTTTTTTAACAAGTGTTGGTAATTCTTGTCATTTGTAATATTCTGTCAGAATAAATGTAAACTCCTATACTATGATTTTGACAAACCGATATTTTAAAATCTAAAAAAAAAAGTTTTTATTATTTTACTACTTTCATAATTATAGAAAAGGATCAAGGATCAAGTATCAATGACGTTATATGAGCTAGACTGATAAAAAATTAATTTGATTTAAGAAATAAAATCTTAACTACAAAGAAATAATCTTAAAGAATAAAACCATCTTGAAACAAGCGAAAAAATGTAGATTTTACTTTCTTTAGGAATATTTTTACTTGATTCGAGACAATGAAATTCTCCAGAATGATTTTCAATATTCAAGATTTTTTTCTTATGAATCAAGTTAATTATTTTTTATTAGTGTAATCATAATTAAGCATTGTAATCATATTGAAATACAATCATAATTTCTTTATAAAATTTATTAAAAAACATTTTATAACATAACGATTTTAAAATCAATTAATTGTCTTATAATTTAAAGTTTGATAAGTTTTTTGATGTATAGTAAACATAACTTAAGAATTTTACAAATATAATTTATTAAGGCACTTAACTGTTGCTAAAGGGGTTTGTCACGGCACGTTTACGTTCTCATCTTTACTTGGCCCGAAGTGAGTTTTGGCTCGTTTGGTATTTAAGACACCCCGTATAAATAGACGCACTTTGCTCCTACAAAAGGCACTTTGTTTTACATTTCGTTATTCTCGCAAACACCGTAACCATAAATTCTTAAATCTTTTACTTTTAATTGAAGCAAAATAGTGTATGATAATATGTCAAAAAACAATTAGAATTTTTTTCTAGCGAATTCATTTATGCTAATCGTTAATATTTATATGTTCTATATACATACATAATTATTAAAATTAATATTATGAAAGATTCGAAATAAGCACAATTATAGATCTTTTGTCGATTCGTCGCGCAAACAGTGAAAATATTTATAACAAAAAAAAAATATATCACTGAATGACGTAGTTCAAACGAAAATTTGATGATAATAACAAGCATATACTAATAAAAGCAAAAGATTGTGCAATTATAACTACTAAATTTACTTTGGCATCGTTATTATTTGGCATCGGTACACAAAATGTAGATCAAATTGGACTTGGGATAATTATTTCTATATTTTTTAATTTAATTTGATTATATTTAACGCTAAATTTTCACTACCGTGGACCATAAAGTGAAGATCCAGATGAATGATGAGAAACATAATGCCCAGTACTGTGACTAGTTTGATGATGTCCTTGATAAGTCCAATGTGAAGTAGGACTCGTATAGAATTGATGATGATGTTCTGGGCTTGTAATGCTAGCTGTTATAGGCACCACTGGAATAAGCGATGAAAAATTGGTGGGCGAAATAGTTACGTTAGCGGTAGCTGGTCTTTTAGCAGGATTGTGTATTGTAGAATTCGGGGGTTCACATTCATCAGATTCACAATCTCGAAATCCTTTTGCAAAAGGATTACTAGCTATTTTCAGTTGCGTAATCCGATGGTTTTGGTATGCCGTAACAGCGGTGAAACGCGTTTCAGGAAAACAAAAACTTTTAAAGTTTTCCGTTCGAGGATCTGGACCTGAACCTGGTGGTGAAGGTGCAACAACTACATGACACCTTGGTTGATATCTGTGCATTGAATTTAATATAATCTGGAATAATAAAAGAAAAAAAATAATGAGTAATCGGTTTTTAATTTTCAGAGCAATATCAAGAATCAAAGTACAGATAAAAGGAAGTATATGGAAACTAGATACTTATGCTTATGAGGAAGAAGAATTATATATTTACATGAAAAGGAAAAGACTCGACGGGGGGCGGTTGCGTTGTTTGACAGGCAGAAGAGTCCCAGTGACTAATTAGTATAAAAAGTAACCTCTGAGCTCAGTCAAGTCGAATGAACGGCAATCTGACACCCTTCTTCTATCTCACTATTTAACTTTACTTACTCTCAAGGCGTTTGAGCTACAACACACGTGCTACATTTGCTTGTAGCACACGTGGTAGTAGTGAATTCAAAGATAAATGCGTAAAGAATTCGACTATAAAGGACAGTACAGACTACTTTGTCCAAGCATCCATGCGTGTGGTCCATTTTATTATTTTTAAATTACTCAAAAATCAATATTTCTGCATTTACTTGCTCGTGAAATTTATTTTTTTCACCAAAATAAACAAAATTATTAGAATTAATAAAAAAAAATTATTTTTATTAAGAAAATAATATATTCTTCAAGCAATATCTATGAGCCATCACCACACCCTCACACCAAATTTGTCCTGCATTTTTTTTACTGGCGTTTCACGGGTCGGTTCGTATGTATAAGTGTACCATTTTTTATTTAAGAAAGGCGTAAAAAAAAAAAAAATAATAATAACAGACACGGGTTGCGCAGAGATTTATCTTGTTTTAAAACTTGAAATTTTTTGAATACTCTAATTTATAGATTGGATCATTACTTATACCACTTCAATACCGTTAAAACTAATTATGTAAATTCAATGTGCATTACGGTCGTGATATTTTTTCTAAAGCATTATCATAAACAATTTCTTAAGCTCTATCAATTATCAACAGTTTATTTTTTGAAATAAACATTATTTGATACGAAATCTCAATTTAATATTTGTAAGTCCATAATATTTACTTTAAACTTACTATTAAGTGTATATACTTGAGAAAAAACACTCTACACAGAACGAAATTCGAGAGTTAAAGTAACCGGAAAGAACTCTGCTCACAAATAACAAAATCTAAATTATTACAATAAACACTTTCTTTTTTATAAAAAATGATAGTAAAATAAAAATAAAGTTTTGAATTAAATATTTTATAGTTTTTTATCTGAATATAAATAACACTTGTAAAGTATAGTGTGGCACACGCTTGAAAGATATAATATACGCGTAGCAGTCTTATAATTTCTTCAAATGCTCGACTCTTGACAGTGTCTCATATCTTAGGTCAATTAAGAGGAACTCGTCTAAAACGACAAACACGTGGAGCCGTGCGATTTAACTGTATACTTTATTATGTTTTAGCTTTTTAAGTAATATAACTAACGATCTTATTCCCCTTGAAATCTTTGGACGAGCTTTAAAATTTTTTAAGTTTTATTTTAAAAGCTTCGTGAAAAAAAAAAACACGTGTATAGAAATTGAAAGTAACTCACATGGCCGTTATCGTCGAGTTGGTTATTAGTAAGTTTCAATTTATCAAAGGTTATTGGTTGTTTCATCCAATGTGATCCATTAGCAGGACTATCAGGATGAACATGAATCCTTGGGGGCGAAATTGGATCTGCGCGACCGGCAACTACCCATGCACTACTGTGAAAAGCGTATCTATACCTCTTATCATCACAAGGCACAAAATCCATTACTAAGAGGTAATCAGTGTTGGGTTCTAGCCCAAAAAGTCGACACTAAAGTGTAAAAAATACATTTATTATTTGTATTTATACTAATGTCAATTTTAAATTATATTAAGAGGAAACATCACTGTGATGTTCGAAAAAAAGAGGTGATTTTCGGGAATTTTTTTGACAGGGAAAATAAAAGAATTTGGGGATCAGATTTTTTTCATTTTATTAAGTGCACATTAAAGATTATTACCTTGAATTTTTATTAAAAAATGTTTAATTATTACAAAGTTGTTAACAATCTAGTAGAGCGCTAGAAAAAATTTCCCCCTCCATGGTCGGTTCAATAACTTAAAAACGGATCATCTGAAAATCAAAACCCAAATTGCTTTCTAATTAGTAAGGATGTAGTTATCGTCGGACGTACGGAATTTTGAAAATTTTTATTTTAAAAACAATATGAAAATAAATTTAGCAGATATTTAATAATTTTTTTTAACAAATAAATTGTGGCAAAAAAAAATTGACATTTAGAAATTAAAAAAAATTAAAAATCCAATTTTTTAAAAATCATTTTTTGGAACTAATTTTTTTGTTAAATAAAATTTAAAAATTCTCTAACAACTGCTAACTTTAATGTCATAAAAAAATGGCGACTGATTGAAAATTTTCTCACTATTCTTATTGTTTTTCTTTTGTTTTAACTAGACTAAAAAAATTTTTAAAATTAAAATTTTTTTAATTCCGTACGTCTAACGATAACTACATTTTTACTGATTAAAAAGTAGTTTGGGTTTTTATTTTCAGATGATCCGTTTTTGAGTTATCGAACCGACCGTGGAGAAGGAAATTTTTTCTAGTACTCTACGAGATTGTTAATAACTTTGTCATAATTAAACATTTTTTAATAAAAATTCAAGGTAATAATCTTTAATGTACCTTTAATAAAATAAAAAAAATCCGATCCTCAAATTCCTTTATTTTCCCGAAAATCACCTTTTTTTTTTCGATCGTCACAGTGGTGTTCCCCCTTAATAATAAAGATACAACTTACCTGAAAAGTAGGAAACATTCTTCTTCCGGCTTTTGTTACAATCATTTCAGTGCCTAACTGATGAAATTCTTCCCAAAGAGGTCGTGCTTCAAGTGCTGCGCCTACGCCGATAAGAGCATGATGAAGAGGTCTTTTGGAATTATTGTTCTCCGGAGAAGACGATGATCCCAATGAATCATTGCTGGTGCGATGATTATTATTGTTATCATTGCACGGTTCTGTATATGAAGGTGTTGAAGATATTTCAGCAGTAATTTGAGAAGTTTTCGGTGATCGTGAACGTTTAGCTCTTCCTGCGGTTTCCAAGCACGCTATAATTTTAGTAGCTTCAATATTTTTTTTATTTGTAAACATCACATTAAATAAACAAAATAAATGAAATTAATAGTTGTGATATAAGATAATAAATTAACGGAGCGTAAAAAAAAGGTTTCTGAATAGATGTATTACTGTCCCGCGTCGGAACATCAGGTACACTTTTGTATGTTTTGTAATGTAATGAAATTGCTTTAAGTAACATCAAATGGAACAAGGGAACAAACGTATTTTGGTCGTCTAAAAGAAGATTCATTTAAACTGGCAAGGTTTAAAATTGGCTGCATTGAATGATGATCTCTTTAGTAACCGGTAATTTTTACACTATGTTACACCGACTAAAAAAATTTTTATATTAATTAATCAATTAGTTATTTTAATAAATAAATAAATTTATTAATTGCACAATATCACCAAATGAATGAAAATTTTCTATAAATTTATGAAAAAAATGAAAAAAAAAAAAAATAAATAAATGTAATGTTTACCTTCTATTTGTTGCATTGGTGAAGGTTGGACCAGCTGCTGTGGTTGATGGTGATGATGCAGTTGATGATGATGATGATGATGATGATGTGTATGAGGGGTTGACCATTGATAGCAACAATCAGCAGTGATATTGTGTCTTTCATTATGTTGCTGATGCAACTCCATTATTAGAAATAGTATTCACAAATCATGTAACACTTAATTATTTCTTCTCACAAGAATCTTTAATTTATTAATCGTTGAATTAAATTCGATGATAGTAATTCACAAAATAAGCATACTAACTTATTTATTTAAACTAAAGACACTTAATTATTAGCAGCTCGCAAATAATTGTCAAGGAAATGTCATTAAGACAATAAATGACTAGACACTATCACGTAATCGTATAACCGTATAACCGTATAATCGTGTAATCGTGTAATTATGTAGTCATCTGTAAGTTTTAGCGGGTGGCAAGAACTTGACCGAATATTTGATGAGTTTAAGCATCATCGAGGGTCGCGTACACTGTGGACAGAGGATGTCCTCACCTCGATACCTGATCGTTGACAGAGTTCGAAATCTCAGTACAGAGTATACAGAGTTTACAGAGTATAAACTGTTTCTTGTAAATATGAAAAAGAGAAAGAAGCATAAATAGCTTGAAGCGAAGAGAGTTACCGAGATGTACCGACAGACAGAAGTGCTCTACGAGAATAACTGCTTTAGCTTATCAACGGCCCATCATTTTCTCTCTTTTCTTTTCTCAACCACTGTATTTTTCGTATTTCTCGCTTCTACTCATCTTCACCATCTACCAGAAATTACACTGTTTTCTTCTTTATCTTATTCTCATCTTTCTTAATAAATACATCCTATTTCAACACCTAAAAAATTTAATCTTCCTCTTTTTTGTTCCTCTCCTCCTACTCCGGAAGTCACTCTGAAGTTAACTCCAAAACTTTAAGTGGCAGATTTTGCTTAAGAGAGGGATTAACTAAGGTGTGGTTTTCTCAAGAACCTCCTACATTTTACACCCACGCGTAAAAACAAACTTGGCTACATTAACGTATGCTTAAAACTTAACTTTGGCAAAATGCCGAGATATGCATCAAATTGAGGGCGGAGTCTCTATTGTATCAAAAACTCTTTTCACGTGAGTTCGACGTACTTTCATTACTACATTATCACTTAATATTTTTTCTCATATAAATATATTGTAATAAGAATATCTTTTATCTGTCAGTTGTTAAACAAATGTCATTGGTTTAGCGTATCACAATTATTTTAGATTGAAGAAAAGAATTTAACAAATTTTTAATGGTATTATTAACTAAAATAAATTTAATAGTATTTAAAAAAAATACAGTCACAAGAATTAAATTTTTCTTTTTTTTTTTTTTTTTTTTTTTTTTTTTTTTTTTTTTTTTTTTTTTTTTTTCATACAATAACATAGGTTTTGAATGCAAATAAAACGAATTTTTTTTTTGGCACGACAGCCAACAAGAAGGCGGAGTCATTCTACTTTCGTGTCCCATCCCAACAAATTAGTGTACATAGCGAACAAAAGTTTCTCACATTACAACCTCTAATCTTCTTTAGATGAACGAATGTTTCTCCTTTCTATTTTTGCATCACCTTTAATTTAATCTAGTAGTCTGAAATCTCCTACAACAAGGTTCCATTTTTTTGAAAACAATAATTAAGTAAATTATGTACACAAAATCCAAAATATACTTGAATCAAGAAAACTAAAATGAATTTGAGTAAATAAAAGTTATCTTAAGTCGAAAAATGCTTTTTTAGTTCAAGAAAAAAAAATTTTGTCTAAAAAAATTTGATTACTGTGAATATATTTTTGAACCCAAAATAATTATACTTAATTTAAGATTTTTTTTGGCAGTAAATCTGTACAACATTAAATTAATTTACCAATGCTTATAAGACAAAAAAATGTTCTTTATTATTATTTTATATGTATACAAGAGTTTTTTAAAATTACAAAGTTTAACTAAATACTAGAGTTGTATATGAAAATCTCAAACACCTTATATCTTTTAAAAAAATAGAATTATTTTAATTAAAATATAAACAATATATTGAAAACCTATTTTTGATTTTAGCAAAACATTGATAAGTGGATGGAATTGACAATCTTTTTGAATAAATATAACACGTAGTTAGACCGTTTATTTGTGAGCGATATTAATATTTCGATCTGTGACAATTAAATGAATTTATTTTATATTAAAACTATCAGTTTTAATATAAATAATACTCCGAAGCTTCAGTTTTGAATTATTAAACTAATGTTAAAAATTGAAAACAGGAATGTTGAATCGAAAAATTTAAAAGTTCTAAATTTTCAAATATCTTTTTTTGTTTTTATATATATATCATTTATTAATATTGTGATGAAATAAAGTTATGATTAATATTTAATATTCCATCTTTTTGGCAGACTTTGAGTTTAGTCCTAAATTAGATTTTTAAATTGAAGACCATGCTTAAAAATTGTTCATAATGTATAGTGATAACACCATCTTGGTCAGCGTCATATTTACGGAATGCAGATGTCAGTGTCTGAAATAAGAAGAAAAAAAATTGAATAGTTTAATTTCAGAAGGACATTTTTATCTAAGAAGGTTCAACTCAAATATACTCTGATAGCTTCACTTTTTGTGCAAGAACATGCAGTTTCGTTTTTTTTTAGTAAAGTTTACGGAAAGTCATTTTAAATCAAATTTGTACACTATTTGATGAAAATCTACGGCCAGAATTTGAATACAAGTTAACATCAAGCTTGTAGTCAACCCTTCTACTGTCAACTTTACGGAAACTCTTGCTTTTTCAAGTTTTTACGATCAGTTGATTGCCGATTCCGGACGTAAATTGACGGCAACTTTCAGTACACGGAAAAAAGTAAACTGTAAAATTCACTTGGATTGCGGTTAATTTTTATAGTTTCAAACAGTAAAGCGGTCATCGGGGTGGCAAAAATATAAATATTACAGAACTTAATGTAGAAAGTATGAAAGCCACAATTTATAATTTAATATCGAAAATAAGTGATTAGTAGCTGTCACTATAGTAAATAACGACTCTCTTATCTTAAAAAATTACAGTTTCAAACAGTAAAAATTGCCATTTCAATTTATAGTCCATACTATGAGGAGAAGAGGAACTCCGATGAGGAGACGGCAGTTCTCACTCTGGGAGAATTTCACATTTGAAACAGTAAAAATTCTACTCTTAAAATATATATTTTACCAATTCAAGCAAGTCAATAATTATAGTTTCATTTTTAGTGTTGCGTTTAAAATTTACCATTTTACTTTGTAAATATTGACGTTTCTTGTATTAGAAATTTAGTAACTGTATTTTACACTTTTTACATATCATGCGATCATTTTTAGATACGAAATGATAAATAACAAAGTCAAAATTCTTAATTATTATAATTTAAAATTTTAGACATTCACATAGCGAATATTACTGTTTGAAATAGTATTTTTTTCCATGTGAAGAATAAATTCTAGCGATTAAATAATAAATATTACATAGTGATTATTAAAATCACGATTTTACTGTTTGAAATGGTAATTTTTAGCAGTTGATCATTACTTATTATTTATTACAGTTTACTTTTTTCCGTGTAAGCATGGCTATCAGGGTAATATCAAAATAAAACACTAATATAAACTTTAGATAATTCGTATTAGTTTCTATTTTGATAAAATCATTTCTATTTTACCGTACGGGTGCTACACAAGATTTCATGATAACTTGTCGATTCTTAATGTGTTTTTACGGGTATAAAAAGCAATTTCGAAAACTAATTTCTCAAAAACGGTACCGCAAATCGATATCAAATTTTAGTAGAGTAATTTCGTTTATCCGTCTTTCAAAAATAAAAATTTAAACATATTCTGAAGTTGTATGAGAAGTGATATTGAACCTCCTTAAATGTTTATAAATCTAAAAAAATTAAAAAATTATTGAAGGTTTATAATTTTTACTTACGTATAATACTATACAGCATTGAATGAAGTCGTCAAAATAAATAGTTCCTCGACCAAGCCGATCGTATTTCCTCAATAACATGTCAACTAATCCGTCAGACAATCGATATCCAAAATTAGTGAGCGCAGTTTTCAATTCATTACGATCTATATTTCCACTGTTGTCACGATCAAATGAACGGAAGCAATTTTGCCAATCAGTGACGTATTTCCATAGAGCTCCAAATTCGTCAAAGCTGACTGTTCCATTTCCACTTTTGTCAAACATACCTGAAGGATCGGGAGTAGATTTTTCAATATAAAACATACCTACACGGACAAAAAAAAACCAGAACCAGGGAAAATTCTTAGTTAATTAATTTTATATTTTCCATGCATATTCTCTGGCTCTAGTCTAATTTTGGTGCATACAAACAATTAAAAAAATTTATCTTTACATCTACTTTGCAATAAAGTTTAAAGTTTTTTTTGTAGCTAAAAAAAATATAAACTTTACCAAGATTAAATATAACTATTGTGCATTAAAAATAATTGTGTGTCTAAAATCAACATCAGATAATATATGAATTATTTTAAAAGATAAATTTTTATGAAGAACATTGAAAAACTAAATTTCACTAACAAAAATAAAAAATAAAATGAATGCAATTTTATAAAAACATTTTCACCGTACTACTTTATTTTTCAAATAAAATCAAAAAATTTACAGAAGTAGCCTGATTTTCATATTATATCGCGTGCTTAAAGGTAAAAGAGCTTCTAGCTAAGGGTTAATAGGGGTTTGTGGTGAAAGGGCATATAAACAAATTTTTTTTCACCATTCGTTTTAAAATTGTCTGAAATGTAAAAATCTGTGAAAAAAAAAAGTTGGTAATCTAAAGCTGAAAAGGCGTATCTCAAGACATACGCCCTTTCAGCTTAAAGAAAAGTACTACTTAAAGATGAAAGGGCGCATAAAAAAAATTGTAGTTTTGATACCAAATGTTAAATAATAGTTTCACAAGACGAGTTATGCTCAAATAACAGCCCTATTTACAAAGTTTAATATAAACAAATAGAAAATAAATCAGTCAATAATAAATGAAGTAAAAATTAAGTAATAAAAAAAATCACAATGACAGATAACATTCAAATATTTTGAAATTTCCCGCTTTTTTAAAAACATTGTAATATTTTAAAATTATAACATTTGAATATTTTAAAATTTCCTATTTTTCTTCAAACATTATAATTTCATGATAATTGTTCATGTTTTTAAATTTTATAATAACTATTTCTTAAAATAAAAAGCGAGAAAATAATCCCGCGTACTTTATTGTTTTTTGGATGTATTTTCTTTTGTAACTTTAAAAAATTATACAGTTGAGATTTTACGTCGCTACTATCACAGAAAGTTTTTTTTTTTCACTTTTTTAAACTATGAATATATTCCTTTCTAAACTGGCCGAAAAAAAATTATACGCCCTTTCACCTTTAGATCACCAAAATTTCGAATTCTTAAAAGTAAAAGGGCGTATAATTTAAGTCATACGCTCTTTTACCTTTGAAATTTTTTTTTTCAATTGTAAGTGTAGAATGTGTCTACTCCTTGATTGGCAATAAAAAAAAATAATAATTTGCAAAGGTAAAAGGGCGCATAAATTGTTATAAGCCCTTTTACCTTTAGGCACGCGATATGTTATTTGATTGTAATAAAGTAATACTTGTAGGACCTAAATTTTCAATTCACCAAAGGAATTAAAAATATTTACCGATCATTAAGCGAACTGTTTCTGGGTTGAAAGGAGTCCACGTTCCATTAGATAGAGCTTGTTGTAATTCTTCAGCAGATATTGCTCCAGAATGATCTTTGTCAACTCTAAAATAAATGGAATAAAAAGTCAGAATTAAAAAAAAAAAACAATAATGCACAAAAAAAGTAAAAAAATAAATAGTGCTTCAGTGTATATACCCATACGTAACAATTTTGAGGTTATCTTTAAATTAAATTGCAGGTTGTGAATGCATGGTTTGAATCAGAATAAATGATAAATTTGTTTTAAAATTTATTAATATTCCGAATATTACTTGAATTGTTTATGACTATATTAAGTAAATATTACCTTTGAAAAACATCCCAAAGAAATTCACGACTCGGCATTGGTGATTGAAAAGCCATCGTTGCAAATAATAATGTAATAACAGTACTTTCTTGACAGTAGTTCGTATTAAACTGAATAAAATTCGATAAAAATATAAAATACTTTCAAATGACCTACGTAATGTGATGAGAAATACTACGCCTATTTCAGTGAGAAATAGCAGGAAAGATAGTTCATTGGTGTTTTATGACATCAGGTCTACGTCAGACTACGTCATAACATTGCGACACATGACTAAAGATGAACTAAAAAATTAACACGAAGCATATCACTATCAAATTTACCTTTATCTTCATGTATATTTTATAAAACTAAAAATAATCAAAGCATCTTAGTTGTTGGATCATGGGATAATACATTGTAAGTAATTCTAATATTTCAATTAAAAAAAGTAAATTATGTTGAATTATTAATTTAATTATACCAGAAAATAAAATATTTAAAAATTACTGCAGGATATTTTATGATGTAGAGTTTGGTAAAATAATTGACGTTCTCATGGGACATGAAGATGCAGTATCATCATTAGAACTTAGTCCGACAAAAAATATTTTCATCTCTGGATCTTGGGATTGTACCGTAAAAATATGGCACAGCTATGAATCTGGTACAAAAATTAAACCACATGAGTGTTTAATTGCTCAACTTGATCACGACTCAAAAGTTACCTGCTTAAGTATTTCAAAGTATACCATTTTTTTATCATCATAATCTAATATTTTAAATAAATAAATAATTTGCTCTAATTAAAACATTTTTTGTAACTAGAGATGAAAAATTGTTGGTATCAGGTACCGAAGATGGTGAAATTTTTTTATGGAACATGGATACTTATAATTTACATTTTATGGTGAAAGGTAATAAATTTTTGGGTTGCGGTCAACCAGTCAGATCTACAACATTTCGAATTATCAAAACTCTCGAAAATTTAAAATTCCGCTACATTCAAATTTTATAAAATACATTAACTTAAATAGAATATCAGCCGAAAAACAATTTTGTAAATGATAAAACACCAAGCTTTTGTATATAGATAAACATAAATCTTATATTCCTCAAGAGTTAAAATTAATTTAATTTCGAAAAAGGTTCGTTCCGACGTATATTCATCCGAATAATGATTCGGCCGAAAATTACTCATCCAAATAACTATATATTTACATTTTTCGGCTAAATGAGTGTTCGTCTGTTCATTCATTTTGGCGTAAAAATTTTCGTTATGTTTTTTAATTTATTGTGACTTTATGACTTTGAAAGATTCTATTAATATAGCTTTAGTTTTTTCCACTATTCAACATTATATTTTTCAGAATTTTAAAATTTGTAAAATTAATAATTTTAAATTAAATTTTATATTAACTTTCCAAGTTCTAGTAGTTTATTAATTCGGAATGTTGTCAGTCTGACTAGTTGACTACAACCCGCAATAACTTTTAGCTTGAACACTTTTTAAAAAAGATTTAACTTATCTCAAAATTAAAGATTTCATAAAAATAACTTGAATGATATGAAAGTAACGTTTGATAGTTGAAAAAAGATGTACGGAATATAAATAACTATTAATCATAGGTGAATTTTTTTTTTTAATAAATTTGGTATTATTGTAAAAATTATAATGTAACAATTTATAACTTTTTCGGTCGTATTATTCTCCAGGCTCGTATTTTATATCGCAACCAAATTAGTAATAAATCACAACCCATTTCTAACCAACTCCAAAAAGGAATTATTTTTGAACCTTCAATTTCAGTCCAGTTCACGGCGATTTCTGTAATGGGAATATCCAAAGTTTGTGCTATGTATAGCATTTCTACATCAAACGCCCAGCGTTCAACATGAAGAGCATCAAATAAAGTTTTTGCTGATTCACGAGTAAAGAGTTTAAAACCACACTGAGTATCACGTACATGACGAACACAGAGTGTCCATACTAGAAAGTGGAATCCATGCATCAAAATTAATCGAAAAAAAGATCTTCGTGCTGCTTCAGCTTCCTCTAGATGAGCTCGAGATCCACAAACAACGGCATGGGCATTAGCAACTTTCTCAGGATTTATTTTATAATCATCTAAAGAAGAATAAGTGATAAATTTTATTGTAAAAATTTCAATTGTTAAAAAAATTAAAAATTCTATAGATTGGAACTTACAATTCAAAATCTCTTTCATACTATCTTCAAGTTTATCAAGATCGCTAAATTTTGTAGCACCATCAGCGTCAGCGAATAAGAGTACACTACCACGAGCACTGAGCATACCCTAATCATTAAAACAAAAAATTATTCCTTTAACTTTGTACAAATTCATTATTTATAGTAGTACAGAAGATATATCATCAAATAATGATGAAAATGAAGTTAGTCGACATTTTAAAATTTTTAGAAATTTTTTATTGAAAAAATTTCAATTAAATAATTTAAAAAAAATTTGAAAAACTATGAGTGTAATTTTTTAGAAATATATTTTTAGTTCTAATTTAATTAATAAAGAAAATCAAAAATTTTTAGACGTCTGCTAACTTCAGTGTCATAAATAATGTTCTTAAAGTTAACTTACTAGTCTCACAGCACCTCCTTTTCCTCTATTTTCAATTAACTCAAGTACTCTCAGAGTATCATATTTTTTAGCATAATTTTGGGCAACTTCTACAGTTTTGTCTGTGCTTCCATCACTTACAACAATAACTTCATAAGTTAATCCTGATTTTTTTCGATTTTCTAGAAATTCTAGACATTCGTCCAACATAGGCTTGACTGAAAAAAAAATAAGTTATTTGTTTAAGTTAATTATATAAAAAATAAAATATTGTGATAACTTTTAAACTCACGTCGTGTTTCTTCATTATAAGCAGGAATAATAACACTCAGGTGTAAATTGAATTCATCATGAAGAGAAGGAAAAGGTTCTCTCTTGCCAGTCTTTTGATTTAAAAAAGATTTTTCTTCTTCATATCGTTTAATCTTTGGAAATCTTGATGTATTTATATACAAATAAGTACAAATCTGAAAATCAAAAAATATAATTTTATAACTGATTAACTGTCAATACGACGATAACCTTAAACATTTTTTACTTACCGCTAAGAAAGTAAATACTAAAATTAAAATAAAAATACTTATTATTTCAAGAGGAATCATTATAACATTTTTTATAAACTAATAATAAAAAATATGGAATTAAACAACGTTAAAATATCAAAAATACATTCCACGTCACTTAATTTTTATATCTTTAATTTGATATATAAGCGCAGTCTTTTGTGTACGATACAGCTGTTTACATATTCGAGACGACCTACATATATTGTGTATAGTACTTATAATGTCAATGGTATATTACATACACATGGTAACTGATCAACGACTAGTAAGTCTTAGTTTTTACTTACATATAAATAAGAAAAAAGAATCCCCGACTATAAAAATTTTTAAATTTCGTAAAAAAAAATGTATGTAATCAAATTTCAGAAGATTTCAAAATAAAAAGATTGAGTAGTTTAGAAGCTTTTCAAAAATAATTTTTCAAACCATTCATTTTAAATGTGATTTGAAAAATTAAGAAAATTTTCTTTTTATACCGTTTCTTTTAATTAAGTCAACGCTGTTATTATTTTTTTTGCTAAAATATTTCCAAGCTATAAATTTAAAGCTTAAAACATATATTTTTTTTTATTATGTGACTATAATTCAAGTTTTCAAAACAGCAAATTCACTTGAAAAGGTTTTGGCTCCTTTTGTACCCTTTTACTATAAGATACTTATTTTAATAATTCTATCTTTTTTTTCTCATTACAAAGTCACTTACAGAAACTTAAAAATTAAATAACACTCTTTATTTATTATCTTTAATTTATAACTTTTCCTAGTTATATGTAAAATACATGAAAAAAAATTTCAGATGATATTCCGCCTATTCATACACAATAAACTTAGGAACTTGGGGGTGGGTAGTAATATAGTAAATGCACTTTCAATGTATTTCCAGAATTTTCAATTGTCTAATTTCTTCTCAATTAAAGTTGGAAATCATAAAATTCTAAGCTTTCAAGAATAAATATATTTAAAAACTTTAATTAAAAAAAATTAGAAAACTAAAATTTTTGAAAATAGTCATTATGGCCTAGTCTTGAAGAAAAAAAAATTATAGACAAGTAAATTTGAAAATTCTTGTTACTTAAAACTTAAAACGTCAAAGAAGTTCAAAATAATCAAAGTTTTCTGATTTGTATACTATCATTAAATGTCGATTTTAGTAAAATTTCAATTTAATTAGATGAAAGAAACCAAGAAAAATATTGCACTATGATTGAAATTATTATAATATCTACAATCTTGGATTTTGCAAATAATGCTGCAGCGTAAGCTGTTCAAGTCGAATTATGTCAGGAGTATTTCATTAGTTATCTATTGCAAGCAATGCCGAAACTCCATACGGATAATTATAATGCACAAAAGTGAAATTTGGTACATGGAACATTAGTTGAGTTAAAGGTTCCGTTCCTTTAAATTCATAAAATAATATGAAAAAACGCCAGTTAACAGAATAATATAAAATAGAGATTTAATCCATTTTTCAATAATGATAATCAACTTATGTTATTGTTGTAAATAGAATTAAAAAAAATAAATTCTTGGAAATTAAGTAAACCTAATACATGTATTTGTAAAATATTAGTAGTCGCTAATAACCTTATGTAGTTGATGCGACTTTAAATAAAAAAATAAAAAAAAAACCGAACAATATTTTATCATTAAAATCAATGCCAATTTTAAAAATATACATCAATTTTAAAAAAGTCATTATTTAATAATTATTAATTAGTCTTGCTCAATTTTTTAAATTTCCACTTTTTGTAAGATTCATACTATGTTAAAAATAAAAGCATAGTGTTTAATTATAGATTTATGTAATTTAAATGAATAAGATTCACTTGGGTTAAATTGTGAATTAATTCCAAGGATCTTAATATTTCATAATATCTGCGCTGGAATATACATTTTAAGAGGCGGTCCTAGCTATAAGTTCGTGAATTTCTTCGAAGCAAAGAAAAATTAAAAAAAAAAAAAAACGCTCTGCTACTCGATAGATTATTCAATTATTTATTTTTTAGCACAGTATTTTTTTCGAAATTTTTATTTGTTTTAGAGAAAATGATCAATCTGCAATAGCTTTGCTGTTGCGAGTGCGTCTAAGATAGGACGATTTCTATCGATAAGTGCAAGAAGAGAAAAAGATGGGACTCGTTCTTAAGTATAGCTTTTTAGTAAACTTTTGGACAAATAAATTTAAAAATATTTTTACGAAGAATTTTATTAAAAGTGTCATGTAAATGAGAAAAATTTTTATCCATTGTAATAAATGAGAACAACAAAAAAATTCATTTTCACATACAGAAATAATATCGACCATTTTTTTTTCCAAAATGATTTAAAATTGCTGTTTATTGTTGGTAAAACATTTTCAAAAAAAAAAAAAAAAAACACATTTTTGCCATGGAACGTTCACATATGATTGATGTTAAGACGATGTAACAGCAAATAATAATTTGCCAGATGATTGATGATGCATAAAAAATAATGCATTGGACTAGAAGTGTAAAAATGTACATACAATTATTAACATATTTATAAAGTTATCTCTTTAAACCAGTCTATTGTGTTGTGTTTTATTTTCACATTTAAATTAATAACTTACGATCATATTTTTTTGTTGCAATCTGATCAATTATTATAATTTATTAAAAAATATACTAATAAAACTATTTACTGATTTACAAATGAGTGGTTTTAATTGAAATTGCTTCGTAGTATTTTCATATTATACATTTATATAATTATATTAACATTTATCATCATGTTTCATTTTCATGAAACAAATTAAATGAGACTAATATTATATAGTTTTGTATATTCAGACAATAATACAAGTATATAGGAGAATAAAAAACGTTTTTATTGTTTAATTTTTTTTAATAAGTTAAAAAGTATAGTCTATATAATTTATTTAGATAATTTAATGCGACCTTTTATGGAAATAGAAAAATAATTTAATAATTTTACGAATTTATTTTTTATTTTATATTTTATCAAGCTAATGTCATTGTCACTTTATCGGTGTTATTTCTGTTATTTCATAACAACTCTCGAAGAATCCTTGATCATTAGATCGTTTACTTTCATTTTTTTATGTTGAGTTCACATATTTTTTAGAAACTTCAAGTATTTCTTTAGAATAATCATTCTTTCATATTATTTATCCATCATATTAAAAAATGCAATAATAAATCAACTCGATTTAGATTAATATGAAGATTAAAATGCGCAAACTTGAATAATCATAACGTTTAGGTATTTTTTTTTACAAAATATAACTCTTGTTGAACCGAATATATGTTAATACATATAGATTATAACTGGCTCGCTTTATGGCTGAAAGTAACTCAGTAGAGTTTAAATTATATGTAGTGTAAATTAATTACATATATTTTTATGCTGTTTCCAAACAAATAGATGTCGAATTGTTATTTATATATCTTGTTTGTTTTGTGAGATGTGATTTTAAAATCACAAGCCTCCAGGTTTCGGAAGGTTCGTATCATATGCTCTTATTACGTCTGTTTGAGTGACTGAACCACCTTCTTCTTGAGAAAATGCGAATCCATCTATTTATTTAACAAAATTAATTCATTTTATTTCACATTAGACACATTGATATTATACTATCGAAGACTATATACATGCAACGTAAAAGTTTATTGAATATATCGAATATAACATAATAATATATAATTATATCAAAGTTTTTATAAAGAAAAGAGCATCTATATAGTATAAAATGTGAAAAATCTATTCAAAGCTGTTGATAGAAACATTTCACTTTTTTAAAAATTTTAAGTATAGATTATGAAGTCATTTTATCGATTGATAATATCTTTGTATTTTTAGGTGCACTATTTGAAGAAAAACATTGCATGAAACAGGCAAATAGATTAACAGAGACCAGTGGGTAGATTATTCAGTAATATCATATATTTAAACATTTTTTTTTTTTTTTACTGAATAAACATAAAGGTGCGAAAAAGAAAAATTGACTTGTTTTTCATTTTTAAGTCTCTTACAAAAATTCGATACTCTATAACAGTTTAAAACGCCTCATTCGAAAAATTTCAATTTGACATTATTATTTCTAGAAGTAATAATTATGTTTTATGACTGTTGTTTCTTTTGATTCTTGATAGAAAAAAATTTCAGATAGTAGCTAGAAAAATCTAGACTATACTGCGTGATATCTGAATTATACTCATTGTAATCTGGATTATACTAGTTATTATCTAAACTTTTTTTTCATTCAATATAATCTGGGATGACATCTAGTGTCATCTTGTTCTTTCCGTGTAGTTGCTCCAAAATATTTCTAATTTGAAAGTTTAAAAAAATTTTGAACAATTTCTAAAAATTTTTCATCGAGCTGAATTTTAGATAAAATTTTTAAAATATAATAAATTAATACTCTTTTATATGAGATAAAAAAAATAGTCTGCTTTTTTGTGTCACCCTCATCAACATTTATAGCAAGTTTAATATCCTAAATA